>VZZY01014211.1:94922-112422 GCA_013400335.1 Eurystomus gularis | reverse complement strand
TGAAACTGTACAACTTTGCTGCAGATTTTGTCCTCCTGCCTTATCTTGGAAAATTGATTTAGAGGCAGAACTAGATGGTTGTGTGGCAGCCAAGCAAAACATTTAGAAAATATTTTAGATGGATATTCTTGAATATCGATCAGTCTTTGCATGCTTAGGTATTTGAAAACCTTTTATATTTTTTGCCTTATTTTCTTTCCATAACTAGCTTCTGGAAACTGCTAACAGGAGATTTTATTGTAAAGTATGTCTAAAAATGCATGATATGCTAAGAACAGAGCTATTCCCTGAAAAAAACCCCACAAGTTTAACTATGAAAGGGTCAGCCTGATTTGTTCAAGGTAGAATTGTGAGGAACTACACTGTAGCCCCAGGAGTCACTATGGCATAGGTTGGGTGTATCTGTACTAGCTTGAGGCTCATGCTTTCAGGTACCACCAAACTTCTGTCCACAGAAGTCCAGAGCTAAGCACAGACTAAGAAGAGTAGTAACTTCTGTGACTCCAGAACTTGCGGTTCAACATTCTGGTTCCAGAAGTTTTGGAAATTTGGACTAGTGTCTGCTTTCACACAAGAAATAACCAGGCTCCCAAAGAATGATGTTCACCTTACCACTCTGGTTGAAAAGCCCCATGTTGCTTCCAGTGATGTTAGTAGGAGGTTTGTCATGTACTTAAGGAAGCAACACAGGCTATAGCTGACAAGATGATGGTGATGGAAGACTCAGCCACAACTGGATTTGTTTGCCATTTAGTTATGAATAGTTTGGCTTCTGGGAAGAGATGATATGCTGCTCACAAGTGCTGCATTCAGATTCTCCATTTGCCAGTGGAAGGCATTGTTAATGTAACATCACTAAAACGTTGGCTCAGCCATATTCCTTGTTAGCGGTGCTCATGAGCTTAGCTAAGCAAATGTAACATCAGATTAAAGGGAGGTATGTTTTTCTGCCCAATTTGAAAAAGTTGTGAAATGTGAAGTTAAGTTAAGGCAATTATCCTTGTGTCTGGTAGTTCCTGGAAGATGTGGGTTTTAAGGGACTAATTCACTATTGTAATATCTAAAGGTAAATTTGCTCATGTTTGGAACCAGCATGAGGCCTGGGCACCACTGAAGCTCTGTTTCGGTCATTTAAGTAGGATGTAAGTGGTGAACAGGCCCTGCAAGTGCTCATCCCTGAAAAAGGATTTTGAAGATAGAAAATGTTTACTGGTGAAAGAATGGAGATTTCTACAAGGCAAACTCAGAAACTCAAGTCTGTGTTGAGTCACTGAGTTCTTCTGCGTCCCTACACAGAGCTGATCCCTTAGACAAAAATTGCGCTTTCTGTTTGGTGGGCTAATTGAGCAAACTTCTAGGCTTATAAGCAGACTTCAGGAAAACCATTGTTAACTGAATAACTGATATTGATCTGTGCTTGATATATGTTTTAAACTGTGTATTTTTTTTAGATGAGCGAGCACCAACTGTAAGAAAACAAAAATATATTTTTGACATCAGTGCATTAGAAAAAGATGGTTTGCTGGGAGCAGAGCTTCGAATATTGAGGAAAAAACCTTCTGATACATGGAAGTCTCATTCTTCTGGAAAAACTTCCCAAGTGAAATTATTTAGTTGCTCTACAAACAGACAAGCAGCAACACTCCTGGACTCTCGTACTGTCAGTATCACAGATACACCAAAGTGGGAAGTGTTTGATATCTGGAAACTTTTCAGGAACTTCAAAAACTTGGTTAACTTGTGTTTTGAACTGGAAACTTTTGACAGGGGGAGAGCTGTTGATCTCAGGAGTGTGGGATTTAATAGAACAGGAAGACAGGTCAATGAAAAGGCTCTCTTCTTGGTATTTGGGAGGACAAAAAAAAGAGACTTATTCTTCAATGAAATCAAAGCTAGATCCGGCCAAGATGACAAAACTGTTTATGAGTACTTATTCAATCAGAGGCGGAAGAGAAGAGCTCCTCTAGCAACACGGCAAGGGAAGAGGCCCACTAAGAATCTGAAGGCAAGGTGTAGCAGAAAAGCCCTTCATGTGAATTTTAAGGATATGGGATGGGATGACTGGATAATAGCCCCTCTAGAGTATGAAGCATATCACTGCGAAGGACTTTGTGAATTCCCCCTTCGATCCCATCTGGAGCCCACCAATCATGCAGTTATCCAAACATTAATGAACTCAATGGACCCAGAAGCGACACCCCCGACTTGCTGTGTCCCAACCAGGCTGAGTCCTATTAGCATTCTTTTCATTGACTCTGCAAACAACGTGGTCTACAAGCAGTATGAAGACATGGTGGTGGAGTCGTGTGGTTGTAGGTAGCATAACAGTTGCTCACATGACTATGTTATGAAAGGTAATATGACACATTAAACATAACCTAGATTTCTTACCTCTAGAGTGACTATGTTTACAAGGATGTAGCAATAATTCCAGTACTTCTATATGTCCTTTCCATCGTGGGCATATTTCAGTAGCATTTGGATGCTGTCATGCAGCCTGACATAAGGCCTTGTGTTGGCAACAAGAGACTGGCTCTAACTGAAGTCCATGACAGAGAAGGTTATGCCCCCACCCATCTACATTGCCAGCTTTTACCCTCGAGGCAGTGGGTAAAGATGGCATCAGTGAGCTGTGAATATGCCCTGTCTGATCCTTTGAACAATGTTCTTGAGGCTGAATTTATGTCTGAATCCCGTTGCTTTGTCCATCAAGAAATGTAAGAAAAGAGTCCAAAGAGAAGGTTGTGTTCTGGTGTGCTCCCATCTTGGTGTAAATAGTTACACTGTAATGTGATTTCTTTCTGAAATACGATTTCTTTCTCTTTAAACTATGCGTATATATAAAAAGGAGTCATTAAATATTATATGTTGATTTAGTTTTAAGTTTTACGTGGAGACAGATGATGCAGGAGGTATTTGCTTCCATGTATGTTTTCCTCCAAGCTACATATCTTTCTTAAGTACCCACATTTCCATTATTATGTAGCAAGATGTATTACTCTGTATAAGGTCCAAGTTGTTCTCAAATGCTCATAGTAGAAGTGCTCAATGATGGCATAAGATGTAATAAATTATTGACACAGTGCTACATTGTGTCTAGCTACCTAACGCTGCATAATTATAATGCTGTTAAGGAATTGTTTTAATATTTTTGTACAATAAATGCAAGTGAAAGGGACATTCCAGTGCAGCAGAATATCAGTGGTATGCAAAACACGTCCATGTGTTTGCTTGCCTCTAACTCTGCTGCCACAGAGAGAAACTGTGGAAAAATTGGAAGAAAGATCTAAAAGTATGGCATGGTTTGATGTGGTGGTGAATGACACTTGATGTATCTGGAAAAAAATGAGCTGCAGAAGAGGTCTGGTATCCTTCTATTCCACCCTCCAAGGGCTGTGTGCTTGTATATCTTCTTTATCTATTCTAGACATCGTTTATAAATTTATTGTGGGATTACTCTGTGTATGTTTCCACCTACAAAACTAGGTACCAGATATTCAACTGTAGATGGATCAGAAAGGCTATAAGAACCATGAGATATTAGTGGAGTAGCTTATCAATAGTATAAAATATAAATGCTAAGGTTTGATATTGTTTCATCATAGTTTAAACCATCAAGTCACATGATTTCGTGGATCTGAACTCTTCTCTGCACAGCATCACTTCTGTGGGTAGTGGCAGTGAGCTGAATGTGGCCCCTGAGGTCCTCCTGGTCAGTGCTCCAGCTCACACTAGCAGCAAACCAACCTAAATTCCTGGTCAACAGCCATAACGAAATAGTGACAAAAAGCTCTGCCCTTCCTCCTGCACTCTCTAGGTGGCCAAGCCTTTAACCACCTTAAAATACCTAGTTAAGTGGCCTTGCTGCCAGACCTATGGTGTTCCTCTGTGCAGGCAGACCTGTCATGTACTATAACCTACAGCATGGTGATACAGAAGAAACACTGTGGGGAGTGTTCCTGTGTATGATCTCTTTGTAAGAGCTTAGAGCCGTGTTTTCTACCTGCAGGAATTGATATTGCTTGGTGCAGCCATGTGATGAAACAAAGTGGGTCAGAATGCTGTACTTGACAGGAGGGAGAATAAATAACTAGCAGGTTAACAGACATGTAGAATGATGAGCACTTGAAGCTACTTCATAACATGTGCATGAGAAATTCTGGCATCTAACGGAGTCCCCAGGGCTCCTCTGTCTCCCTTCTGAACTCCCAGTGTGTGCACTTCCCAGGCCTTGCTCTTCCTTATCCTGATGGAGCCTGTCCCCTGCACTAACTGCTTATCACCATCCAGCCTCATATGATTTTCACAACAGCAAGGCGCTCTTTAATTCTAAGGTTTACTACAAGTTTATTGAGATATGATTTACCATTGCTACAGTAGGAGAGAAAATGTTATCCTGCCAAGCCCACAGCTGAGAGGGCATCAGACTTTTTTAGCCCATTTTGTGAAGCAGTCCTTTTCTTGCTCCTGGCTGTTTTCTACTTGACTGGCCTTTCTCTAACTGACAACAGCTAACGTTCTGGAGAGGTTGGCTGGATGACAATAAGAAAGGCTTATCTCCTTTACCGCTCGCATAAATGAGTGCTGCTCCCCATACGTATACCTGTTAGCACATTCCCAGTGAAATATCTTCTTTCACGTACAACACACATCTATGTCATGCTATTTATTAACCACACTGGCACATTCCTCAATGGCTCAGAGTTATCCATTTAACATAGCTAATACTGCCTATTTAAATTTGCTTTAAGCAAATCTATGTTGTCTTAATAGACAAATTAACCCCTGGGATTAACTTGCTTCAGTTCCTGCTGGATTTATGTGATGCTGCAACAGCTTTGGAGGAAAGTAGCATTGGTATTCCACACAATGCATGCTAGTTTGGAAATCTGAGGAGGAAAACTGCCTATACACTTCATACTGCAGAGGTGTTGATCAGCCTGAGGGTCCTGGTGAAGCTGGTCATGATAAAAAGTTTTTAAAACCTAGGAGGTGTCTCTCTGAGGTTCTTCTTTCCTGTCTTTTTGTGAATTTCTCAATACGTGAATAAAGCAAGATAAAGACTTGGGTAAATGGTAATTAAACTGAGTATGTATCAGCATCGAAATGGAAAAAAAAAAAGCCAAGATTAAAAAATTACTCCAAAACAAACTGTATTAACAGAGGAAAAATTAAAAGAAATACTGACATACTAAATTCTTAAAAAACACCCTTCAGTAATGGATTGAAACCCAAAATTCTGCTAGGTAGTAGTTATAACTTGAAGGGAAAAGAATCTTAGGGACAGGGAAAAAGAACCCTATCAGTAGGTCTTTAATACCAGTTTAAACACATTTTAAACTACAACTATCATGGATTATTACCGCATTAAAATCGCCAGGTGTTTGGTTTGATGTGAACAGATACAATTTCAGCCCCAGTGTTCATGTTAGGAGGTAACGTGACATTCACTTTGGTTAGTTGGTAGCTCAAATATGGTGACATCCAGAAAGGACAGTCCTGGCACTACTCAGGTTTGGTCCAGCTCAAAGTCACGAGTTTATAACAGTGAGCATAGAAGATGGCAGGATTAGGGTAGTTGTTCCATTTTGAACTCTCACATTGAATATCCGTGGTTTATGACACTGGTTATAAACCAGTGCCGTGATGTCCAATATATCCTTTTGCACTTGCATTACTGAAATTGAGAATTCCAGATCAATGCTATTTTATTCTGGAATGGTCTAGTGACTTTCACCATGGTGTAAATGTATACTAGCCTATAGGTGCTTTATTGGTGTATTGTTTGAGCCATTGGGATCATCTGGCACAGACTTCTGTCTCTGTAATTAATTTTAAGGTACGTACTGAATGGTTATGATCACTGAAATCTACAGTGTTAAAGGGAGTGACCTCTTTCACCACTCTTCTCAAAGCAGTTTCAGTATTCTTAATTCACCTAAAATTTAAATAGCAAAAAAAAAAAATGCTGCTACGGTGAGCTGCCTTTTTTTCCCCCCTGAATTCCAAGTATCCATTCAATTTCTACTCACAAAGCATTGCAAATCTTTTCAAGACTTTATGTGAAAATCTGCAGTTTCAGTTATCTGGCAGGAGAACAGAAACATGTATGGGAACGTCCCAAGGTATGTGAATGGTGCCCATTTCAAACGTTCATTATCACTGATAAGCACAAAAGCGCTACCCAGGTGGACTTCACTCAACCCTCATTCCTCTCTGAAAATTGAGGTTTAGGGAGAGGGCACAGCCTGAGCCTGACACACAGCAAAGAAACTGGAAAGAAACACAGGACCTTGAAACTGCAGAAGTTTGGCACTACTTTCTCTAGCCCAGTCATTATATAATGTGCAAAGATAGACACCTCAAATGATTGTTACGGCTTTCTTCCCGTGGGTGAATTAGTGTTAGTAACTGGATGGTAGAAACGCGCAGAAACCTGAGCTGTAAAGCAATACAGGTTAAAAGTTCAGCTTTCCACCTTTACGATGGCAGGTTTCACTCTCTCACTGAGAATGCCTCATTTGTATTTACTTTCTAGGGTCATTATCTGTCCCATGAGGGTCTTTGTGAAGGTCCAAATTTCAAATAAACAGTACACTGTAAGACAGGTATGTGTGGATACTTTTTGTTGTATTTGGCTAAAATATGGGTACTAAGCTCAATAGGTAAACATAAAAGTATGCCATTTAAAACAATGCATTCCCATTAGTGTTTGAATATGTGCCTAAACTCCATGTACACTTTTACGTGGTTATGTCATTTCCTGTGTAAAATGTGCTTGTTTATACAGCAGCCATATGAAAGATGCAGTAACCCGCTATGTGGGCCATTTGAAGCTTTCTTTAAGAAACATAAAAACCCCTTGGCCCTTGTATAATAAAAGGTGTTAAAAGATACTGCTTTTATAACATCTTAGCCAAGACTAATAAGAATATATAAAGCAAACAATTTTATTTTTTTTTTCTCCATAGTCCTGGTCAATCACGTCTTATTTTATGAATTTGCTGCTATTGGGTAGTAAAGTCATATTTTAAAATAAGATTGCATGAGATTGCATTGCTTCTCAACAAATTTAATAACAAAGGAAATCTTAACATTTTTTGAAAAATAGTAAATATAGCGCAGTAAATACACTTTGCGGAGTGCTCAGAATAGCCCACTTATTCTGTCATTTGGAGTTCACTGATGTCCCTCTTTTACGGGTTTTTTTTTGGTCAGAACTAGTTTCAACTTTCTGCAATAATTTGCCCAGCTGAAGTAATGCAAGGTGGATTCAGTTTTCCCTCATGTCATTTTGAAGGGCACAGCTGTCAAGAAAAAAATTACTCCGTTAATAATAATAGTGATTAATTGGCTGACCCTCTGCTAGGGGACAGAAAATGCTCTTTTCACTGTTTTTTTCTCTAAGAGTCTCTTTGCTATAATATCTTGTGCCAGGCGTTGCCATCCAGGAATCCAGGTTGAGCAGACTCTGCCCATTGTACTGCCAGAGAAACGCCATTAAAACAAGGGTATTGCTTTTGCACATTCAGTTGCTGTCTGCCTGTTTTTTACAAGATGCCGTTTATCACCGCATAAAGTCAGAAATAAGCCTTTTATTGATAAAACTGAACACATTTCATTTTGCTCCCGCAAATGGCTTCAAGAGATTAATCTTTTTCAGAAAATGTTGGAAGGGAAACACAACATGGGTCCTCCGTGGCCTTGGAGCAGTGTGTGTATCTTCACAGGAGCTCTCTTTTCTGCAAAGGTGCAATAAGACTCATAAACTTTAGATGGCAAATAAGTCATTAACCCATATGGTTAGTGATCAGATTACAGGAGCCCAGCCAGAGAGGATAAAAGGTTAATGGTAGTACAGGGAGAAGCATATGTTGCAGGAGGAGGTCCTCTGAAGAGACGCTTGAAGGAATATGGCTTGGGAGAAAGGACTCGGGGAGAAGCAGCTCTTGGTGGGGGCCAGATAGGCAGTCTGCTATTTGGGAAAGTTACATTCCTCCCTGCACCCTACAATATGAAGCTGGACAGCTTGCAAAGAAAGGCTGAGATAGACATCTACCCCAGCACACCTTGCAGGGAGTGTGCCCTTTGGGGAACAGGTGATCTGACCTAGATTTCTGATCTAGGGATGGGCATGCATCCAAACAGCTACCCTAGCGCATGAATGCATTTGCAAGAAGGTGTCACTGACACCAGTGATGATACATGTCACAGTATTTTTACAGATCCCTGAGCTATAGCCTTGTACCCAGGCTCAGTCAAGGCTGAGATGTTTGAACAAGCAGTGCCTATAGTACACCCGTCTTCACTTCAGAGCATCTATACTGGAATTTAAACCCACTTGATGTACGTGATGGAAGGTGAATCTCAGATCTATGCAGAAATATTATGGAAATGGGGCAAGTTTATTAATGACTTCATTCTTTTTTCCTATGGAATAATGCTGTGTTGATAATATTTGATCAATAAGTTCCATAAAATGTAAGCTGGAATCTTTCTGAGGTGTAGAAACTTTAAAACCAGATTGATTCTTTGGAGTTCTAAGAAAAATGACCTGCTCTTTATTTCAAAATATAAACACAGTGGAGCTATCTGTCTCCAAAAACATTACAATGTTTTTTGTAAGAGAAAAAGCCATAAGAAATAATTCACTTCTTGCAACAGTAATGAAATATTCCCCATGCCAGTAAGATAAGAAAGTGATGAGGAGCATGTGCTGGTATTGTCAGAGTTTTAAAATTTAACCTGCACCAATAAGCCTACTGATTTTTAATAAATCTTGGAATTCTGGGGAAATTCCAGAGGTTTGGGAGACTCAGGAGGAAAGGAATTTAATTCAGTACTGTAAATGGGTCACTGTGCTGACCTGGCAATTATGAGCAAGTTATGGGGCTTGATGACTCATGATGACATGATACTGACTCAATTATATAATGTGATTGAAAGATGGTTGTTTAATTCATATGTGATAAGGGCAGGAAGAACAATAAAGGTCATTTAGCCTGATGAGCCCTGCTTACCCTAGGTAAAAAAATGTTACCTCTGAGTTCCTGAAATGTCAGATCTGTTTTTTATTCAATCAAGGCAGCAAACGTGACTTTAGGAATAACTGGGAGAGAAACAGAGAACAAATGAGAAAACAACATGCGGGCACTCGAGGGATTTACACAGCTCTTGACCACTTTGTGATAGAGTAGAGCTGAAGAAGGGAAGAATGACTGGAATTATGAAACAGCTTCTATGAAAGAGTTGGAGTGGAGCCCTTCAGTGAGAGGTGACTGGGGCAAGAAGGAAAAGTGATGAGGGCTAAGAATGTCAACTAGGAGAAAGTTTTCTTCCAAAGAAGAACCACAATGCACAAAATTAAACCGGTGCAGGACAGGTTTGAAACAAGCAGAAAGATACTGATTCCTACAGTGTAGTCCAGCTGCAGAACTCCTGACCACGCCCTGTTTTGGATGCTAAAAGTCTACATATGTTTAAAAAACCTGAATAAGTTCATGGAAGAAAAATCCATTAAGAGCTGCTTAACATGAGTCCATGGGACTTTCTGAGCCACTGGTAGGTGGAAGCTGAGAAGCCAGGCCAGGAAGACCTCACTGCATGTTTGTCCTGTCCTTACTTTCTTTTTAGAGATCTGAAGTTGCCTATAGGAGTTGGGCTGCATGGATCCATCATCTGACTTGGCAAAACCATTCTTATATTCTGTATGAAGACCAAAACTTGCAGTGAACTGGTACAGGGGGGCCTCCTGGCTTAATCCATCGAGTAGGACTTAACAGGGCTTTGGCCACTGCTGTTGGTGAAGCATGACTTTCTGATGTGATCTCTCTTTTCCACCAGTTGTTCTTTTTTTAAAGGAAGTCTATTCTTAAAGTTCCTTGGAATGAAATGATGCTCTGTACTAGCTGGGTATTATGTATTTGGAAAGATAGATCCAGGATTGATTTAAAGACTGAAAGTTTTAAAAAGCTCATGACATTTAGCTCTAAGTTAATTCTATGAATATTTGTGCTTCATTTTTTAATAAGCAGCTATGGATCTACTCTCCAGTTTTCACTTTGAATCTGTGAATTGGCTTCTTTGTCTGCTACATGAAAAAACTTACTCCCATGGGCATTGTTCTACCTATGCAGACTGTGATTTTTTTTTTTTCTTTTATTTTCTATAGAAGAGGTAGATAACTCGGTTATGCTTTTGCTGTGCACCTTCCTTACCAGATTTTTTTTTTCTTATTGTGCTTTTTTTGCTTTAGACCTTCACTTCTCCAAATACTTCTTGTAGTGTGAACACCAGAACTCATTTAATGTTGCAGTAACCATCTCATCAGTGCCATAGAGACACTACTAACTCTGTACTTTTACTGGATTTTGACCTTCAGTATAGTCCAGGGTTCAGCTTTCCTTTTCAGCTACAACACCACAGTAGGAGCTCAAACTCAGCCTTCTGTTATGACCAATACTGCTTTTCCATAATCACTGCTTTCTAATGAAAAACTTTCAATTTTATAAGTTCTTGCCTCATAATTGAAAATCCTTGTTTATAGCTGAGGTAAAAAGCAGCTTAGTCCCACTAAAAAGTTCCTGCTTGACAAGATTTATAGAATTCCTGTTACTCATTATGAAGTAACAGTTACATTGCTTTTTTAAGGGTGAGGCATTGAGATGGGTAAAGGTACAACCTCACAAGCCCTGTCAGTGCTAGACTCAGGAGCAGAGACCTGTGTTCCAGGCTGGAGGTCTCACCAGCTTTCTGTGCCTCCAGGAGGAGTGAGCTCTTCAAGAAGTAATAGAAGAAAGATGCTGACAGCAATCTGTAGTTCTTGCGTGTTGAAGTGCTGGTATTCAAGAGCTGGGCAGAGGACTGACAGAGCCTCTGCTGCTGCTCACATATATTGGCTAAAATTCTTTTTCTCAGGGACATTCTCCAGACATCCCAAAGATGTGAAGACCAAGATGTGCTCTCTTTGGCATGGATGTAAAGGCTACTTGAAGGCTGCTCTGGAGCAGATGCCTGATTCATACAGATTTTGTTCTGCTGTCAGCCCTGAGAAGAACATACTATCCGATTGCCGAAGGAGGTTGTACCTGTTTGTAACTGCTTATTCGTGGCCAGAGGGCATATGGCATATAAAAGTTCTCACCAGTGCCCTGCTCTCCCTGCACAGTGCTGGCTGTCTTGAGGAGGTTTTAATTCTGGACATTGGGCTGTTTTTTTTCCAGTGGTCTCCAGAACAGACAATCCAGCAGGTCAATACAGTGGCACCTGCCATTGCAGGGTCAATACAAGCCACAGAGAGCTCACTTCCCTGGCCTGGCTGGAGTTATGTGAGGCACACTGAGAACTCCTGTGCTGCTCCTGTTCACCAGCCTCTGAGAAGCTGTGGGAGTGCACTGCTGTTCACAGCCCCTCCAAATGAGGCTGGGCCTTTTGCTTATTTTTTCGGGATATGGGCAATACATTGACACTGCATGAGCCACCCTGTTGCTCAGTCCATCAAGGATTCTTCAGAGCAGCAGGAACCTCTCGCTGCCACAGGAGAGGGCCACTATTCTGCCCTGTTCACAGCACGTGGCTAACTCCTGTGGCTCTTGTTAGGAGATAAGTGAAGGGAGTGAAGAGGGAATGACTGCTGGAAGGTGGTGAGGTGAGGGATGATGGGGACATTTCTTAGTGAAAATTGCTCAGTCTTTGCTAGAAAGGACTGACAGCATGCCTCTGATAGATTATCTTGGATAGCCAAACCTTGCCCCATATTACATGGTTTTCATCACAAACATAAATGTACTTGGTATAAAACAGAAGGTCAGGAAGGTTTAAGACATGGTATATGAGAAAACATTTTCCAGATTTCAGCTTCCTCCAAGGTAATATGCAAGTGTAATTAAAACAGAACCTGGAAATATAGAGTACAGTACCCTATTGAAAGTGTGTTGTATGAGCTGAACTCCCTTCATTGATAGTTTTCCAAAACACACAGCTGCAATAATCTTTATCCAGGAGAAGGGAATAAATTAAGTCTGAACACCTCTGCATATAGTACAGTACAGTGTATAGCACTGCACCCCATATAACCTCTTAGCGGTAATGGAAAGCTGAAGGAGGCGCAAGTGGAAAACCTCTCTGACCAGCAAATGCTTCCTTCTTCAGAAAGCACACAGATGGGAAGAAAAACTCATGAGGCTGAGGCAGCTTAACTACCTGGGATGTCTTGTTTCTGAAGCAGTCTGCTCAAGCCGTTGAGACTCTGCAATGGCAGGGTGCCAAAGCACACTCCAAGTTTGACATGTAGGGAGGGAAATGTCCTGGGCTTGCCCCAACAAACAGTAAGTACTGATGGCAAGCTAGTGAACAAATAGGAGTTTATCATATTTAACAGTAGCAGCAGCTGCTAGGACATAGAAGCTCAGAAAAAATAATCGGGTCCTGTTTCTACTTCCCCTGAACAGTTCAGTCATGGAGTTCAGGTTTTGCTTGGTAGTTTTCACCAAACTCAGCGAGGCGCAGCACTGAGGAGCCTATTCTGCTTCACTTCTTCTTTTTCTCCTGCAGCACTCCCTCCTGGAGACCAGAGGAAGGACCACTTTGCACCCCAAGTCAAGGAATTCCACATCAGAGAGCTGATCTCTATACTTACCAAACCTTTCAAGGTCCATAATGCATTGTAAGAATTGTACTTTTATTGGAAAATTATTTTATTTTCATATTTTTAAATAGCATTTATCCTGGGAAACAGCAGTAGCAAATGTACATATTCTGATGCCCCAACTGAGTAGTCAGTCTTATGAAGAGGACTAAGCATCTTTATATTGCTAAAAATATAATTAGCTTTCATTTAAAATCCTTTTTCAGCTTGTAATGTCATTCTAAAGGTGGACTTGGTCTTAAAGATTTACTCTGTATGTAAAGGAGCAAAACTGAAAAAGCAAAGAATGACAAATTGTTATAAACTACCCATTCAACCTTTGAAATGCCATTTTTCTTCAGCACACAGCCAGAGCTAGAAATTGAGCAGAACTTGGGTCTCCCCATGCGGTCAGATGGCCTCTCACTGCATTTCTAGAACTCGGAGTTCTGATAAGAGCAGTGCAGGGACATCCAAGTAAGCTCTAGAAGAAGCCAATTCACACATACCAGGGCTCCAAGGGCCTGTTACCACGGATCTATCCTTCAAGTCCTAAAAGGCTGCATTAGACAGGATGTAGGGCCAGACCTGCACTGACTCTGTTGATACATACAAGGCCCTTTCAGAACCTGCAGCATCAGGAAAGTATACTGCAAAGACACTCCAGTGGCTGCAGGGGCCAGCTGGCAGTCTTGCAGTATTGGCACTGAACCAGGGTTAATAAGACCTGCTGGACCTGAACTGAGTTTCTGCAATTGGGTTTCTCTTTATCATGATCTTCAGAACGCCCTGGAATACCCACATGGAATATTTTCCCTCTTGTTACCTGGAGTGCCTCAGTCCTGCTTGCCCCCAGTAATGTGGAGAGATCCTGTTTCCCATATGATCACAAGATTTCCTTTGGCTTTTCTTCTGCAGTGGCAGGAGCAGGTGGTTAAGAAGGAAAAGGAAAATAATTTTAAATCTGCACTTAAACGGTAATTCTAGTCTGAGCAGAGGAAAGACTGACATTGAAAGATTTGTACTAAAGTATGTTTGGTTTTCAGAAGGAGGGAGCTCTCCCCAGCAACCGTTGGGCTAACAATTGTCTTATCAAGCTGATTTTGATTCTTCATGTGACTGAGAAGAGAAAAACACAAGAAGCTGTTAAGGGACTTTATATATTTAGAATATTTCATAATGGTTTATTAACCTGCATAGTTACGTTTTAAAAAATATAAACACAGTCGACGTAAAAATGATCAGTCTGCTTTTCTGTGTGAAAACGGAAATCTGAAATAAAATTGTGTGCTGGTAGGAAATTGGGAGGACAGGAATACCAAATATTTTTAAATGCCTTTGTTTAAAAGTTATTTATGCTTCTTTGTTAATTAAGTCAAAAAATAAATAGAATTGTAGTAATGACCACTGAATCAGCTTGGGAGAGGTTAAATACATATGTAATCTCAGGACTGTGATAACGCAAGGGCCTCTGTGCAGTGCATGGGGAGCCTTTTGAAAGTGGACAGAAATACACAAATCTAAAAACCACACAGTATTGGCCAAAACTCTGTTCTTACCTGATACCTTTAGGAACTTGACATCAAAGCAAAATTTGGGCTCACACTTGAGTATCTTTATGTTAAGTATGATAAAACTTTCACAGAGAAAGATTGGAATGAGCTTAATATGGAAAATGGGAAGCCCCTTACTGAACAGTGCAGATCAGAGAAACATGCACCAGAGAGGTCAAAGTACATTTAGTACTGAAGTGAAGGAACATCTAGATAATCTCTTTATCTACATACCTACAGGATTTGCAAATGTCTGTGATGGCCTTTATAGCCTTTGGAAAAGGGAGCAGGCCCCTCAGGAGGACTACAAAGACGCAGTGAAGCTATGCAGGGAGAAAATTAGAAGAACCAAAGCCCAACTAGAACTGAACCTGGCTATTGCTGTGAAAGACAATAAAAATGCTTCTATAAAAACATTAACAACAAAAGGAGGACTAGGGAGAATCTTCATCCTTTACTGGATTTGGGGGGGGAACATGGTGACTAGGGACGAAGAAAAGGCTGAGGTACCGAATGTCTTCTTTGCCCCAGTTTTTAACAGCAGGACTAGCTGCTTGCTGGGTAACCAGCCCCCTGAGCTGGAAGACAGGGATAGGGAGCAGGAGGTGGCCTTCATAATACAAGAGGAAATGGTTAGTGACCTGCTGCACCACCTAGACTTACACAAGTCTATGGCGCCAGGTGCGTTACACCAAAGAGTGCTGAAGGAGTTGGCTGATGTGCTCACCAAGTCTCTCTTCACGATTTATCAGCAGTGCTGGCTAACTGGCACTCCTCTGTCTATAGATGGCTTCATCTACTCGGTCATCTTGGTCAGGTGGCCTGACTCCCACTATGATGTCACCTTTCCCTGTCTTCCCTTTAACCCTGACCCATAAGCTCTCAGTCAGCTCCTTGTCCATCCCCAGGCAAAGCTCATGGCCTGGGCGAACTTTATGAAGTTCAACAAAGCCAAGTGCAAGATCCTGCACCTGGGTCGGGGCAATCCCAAGCACAAACACAGGCTGGGCCAATGAGTGGATTGAGAGCAGCCCTGAGGAGAAGGACTTGAGGTATTGATGCATGAAAAACTGAATATGAGCCAGTAACGTATGCTTGCAGACCGGCGAACCAGTGGTATCCTGGGCTGCATCACAGGCAGTGTGGCCAACAGGTCGAGGGAGGGGATCCTGCCCCTCTGCTCCACTTCTGTGAGACCTCACCTGGAGCACTCTGCTCAGGTGTGGGGCCCCCATCGTCATGCGGTCAAAGACATAGACCTGCTTGGGCAGGATGAAGGGTAACAGATTCAAACTGAAAGAGGGTAGATTTATATCAGATGTAAGGAAGAAATTCTTTACTGTGAGGCTGAGGCACCGGAACAGGTTGCCCAGAGAGGCTGTGGATGCCACTTCCCTGAAAGTGTTCACGGCCAGGTTGGATGGGGCTTTGACCAATCTAATCAAGTGGAAGGTGTCCCTGACCATGGCAAGGGAGTTGAAACTACATGGTCCTTAAAGTCCCTTCCAACCCAAACCATTCTATAACTCTACACCCCCCTTCCTGTTCTGCATGGTAGTTGGCTTGCCCAAATGAAGCCTTGCCAACCACAACAGCCTTAACCTAGACCCGGTGTGCTCTAGAAAACCTTACACTCTGCAAAAGGTAAAATCAAACTGAACCCAAAGCAGCCCCCTGTGCCTGTTCTTGCACAGCTTCGGGAAAGTATCTGTCATTCTCCACATCTGTGTTAGAATGATCCCCAAAAGGATCACACAGGAGCAAAGGGAGGATTCTCCCACCATCCCGACATGTGGATCATCACTGCACCCATTTGTAAGGACACAGTATGTAGGACTGCACAGCATGGCCCCAGTCACCAGAAGCCTCTTCTGACTCCCCATTCTCTTCACAGGCAGTCTGCTGTGCTGTTCTGGCTATATGGTAGTTGCCTTCAGCCAGACTGACACGAAAAGGGCTTAGTGCTACAAGAAGAATGACACAGCAGTGATAGGCAGAGGAATCTTAGGTAAGACAGCAATTTTCTCCAACTGAAATGTGTCAAAATCCTTCTGTGCATTACCAGGTAAGACTAACACAAACCCAGTTCAGGAACTGGCATGCTCAGCATATTTACCAGACACGCAGCTCCAATTCAGACAGTGTCCACTATGGTGGATAGACAACAGCACACCACTGTGAGACTCCTCTGCTACTGACAGAAGTCTTTTCTCTGTACACTGTAGGGCTTCTTGAGCTTCATCATTTTTAATTACTCTAACTCATTAACAGAAAAGAGGAGGCATCAGAAAAGTGTAATCGTCCTCCTAGATCTCCTTCTCACAAAAAGATTGCTGTTAACAATGGTATTTGATATTGCTGTGAGTCCAATACACAGAGGACAGCTAAATGAGTAGAAAGAAGCAGAGCTACCTTTAACCTTCCTCCCTCTAATTAGCCACAGGCACAAGGATTAAATGAAACAGCCTATCCCTGAGAGAGATCTACAGTTCACTTTGTTGTTCAACATCCAGCCTCACATCAGAACGACCCATTCACTGAACATGAGGTCAGACACAGCTAAACCTATTCCAGCAGATAGCTGCAGTCAGAACATCTCAGACGAGACCAACTGCTGACACAGGCACCTGGGATGCCCATGGAAAGGAAGTCCAAGCAGGTGATTTCATTGGCTCCCTGAGGCTTGACATAGAAGAACATATGAAGGATTTCTAAGGGCTACTGTGGAGTTTCAGGACCATTAAAGCAGCTATTGCCCTCTTGAGAAGCTGACATCCCAGAAAATATGCTGGAAAAGAGAAGGAGAATATTATAGTTCCCCAAGCCCTTTAAGCCAGTGCTGCTGCTGAAGAGCGGCCTCACTCTCTTCCTCAGCTGCCCTTGCTCACATCTGCACCAGCCTCCCGTGTACCAGGACTCATATTTATGAGGTGATGTGGCTGTGATCCAGCGCAGGACTAAGCTGGCAAGACAAGGCAGGCCATGGCAGCCCACTGGGTCGCTGCTCAGGCTCGCTCTGCAGCCTCAACGGAAGCTCAGGTCAGCTGAAGCAAGGGGCAGGGAACGCGCACCAGGGACAGGCGCGATGGCTGCTGGCAGCAAGCGGCTGGCTCCGGGGCCTGTGGAGGCTCTGGCATGAGGGGCTGTGCCGTGTTCTCCCGGGACTCCCCCCGTGACACCCCCGCGCACAGCCGCCGTCTCCTGCCTGGGGCAGCCAACACCGACCGACCTCCGCCAGGGGAGCGCCGGCTGTTCCCGCGCCGCTCCCTGCTGCCAAGCCGCCCACGGCAGCCGCCACGGCCCGTCCGGGCCGGAGCCGAGG
>VZZY01014211.1:27162-94845 GCA_013400335.1 Eurystomus gularis | reverse complement strand
GGGCGGCGGGGCCTGCGGGGCGCGGCGCCCGGGGCGCTCCCTGCCGAGGGAGCAGGTCGAGCTTCTCCTCCCGGGTGTGTCCGCACAGGACTCGTGGGAGGCTGCCACGCTCCCGACCCGGGCTTGAGGCGTTCTCAGTCTGGGGCTTCTCCTGTTGCTCTGGGCGCAGCGGAGGTGCCCGGTGGGGTGGGGACTGGCGTTCTTGGCGAGTCTCTTCTCACTTCAGAGCTGTTTGGTAGCAAGGATGGGACAAAGATTCCAGTGACTGCGTGAGGTGGAAGAGACTGGGCTCCTACGGCTGGGAGTGGATTGATAATCACACAACTCCTTTCTTCCTTCTTATGCATTTGTGTCGTTTTTCTTTCGTTCTGTTCCCTTTTAAACCACTTCGTAGCATGTCGTCTAGAAAAAGGAGGTTTGTGCCTGGGTCTGATACTCTGTCACACCACAAACAGAGGGGTGGCCAGCGCTGCTAGGCAAAGACAGATCTGTCAGGAAGAAGAAAGGCCTTCGGTCAGAGGGCAACTAACCCACTAAGTGCTTGGAACTGTGGTTTTTACAAGTATGGTGGGCTCTGTCTTTTCAGCTCTCAAGGTGAAAGCAACTGAGCAAACCTGTCTGAGAAGGACTGAAATGCAGTCAGCTTATGTTCCCGCTTCCTCCTCTCATTTCTGCTCTTCCTCCTTGCTCGTGTCTGCCCTGTTCCCTACCGTTGCCTCCTCCAGCATTTTTCTTGGCCCCTGTGCTCCAAATGCTGGAGCTGCAGAACTGTGGCAATGTAAAAAATTTCCTGCAGTTTTAATGCATTAAAGATACAATCACTAGCAAAAAGGCGGGAGCCAGGCAGGAGGGGAGCAGGGAGAGTGGTAGAGAAGCAGCGAGTTATGAGATGGGTTCACTGTCAGCAGGGCTGTGCCCCCAGGGTTCAGTCTGCAATGAAAACATGCTTGCAGAAGGTGAAGGACTTGTCTCCTCAGCACACCCGTTCCTAGGCAACTCCTCTCTCAGTTGCTTCTGGCATTCATATGGCAAATTAAGCTGATTTCAGCATGGCCAGAAGAATTTCTCTTTGAAGGAGAGGAGGTGTGGTTGTTTGCCATTTTTGTGATCTGAAGACCTTTGTAAGCAGAGAAGCACCAGACCTGTAGGAAGTAGTGGAATTGCATAGTTGTGAGGCAAGGGACTTCTGACAGCAGCAACAGGCTTCAGCTCAAGCTTTGCTGATCCTTGGCATTTCACAGCATCTGCTTTTTCATTAGAATTTAATAGTTACCTAATTGTATGAAAATAAGTCTTCAAGCTTTCAATGTCTCTTTTTTGTACTGGAAATAAGAAAGGGAAAAAAAAAATTATTCTGTCTTCAAGCCTTCTCAGGAGTTCACAGTGTATATTGCCATCCTGATTATTGTCCAGACATTTCAGCTTTACTAGTTAATGCTGCCATTATGATAAAGCTGTTCTTTACCTAAGAAGCAGTCTTGAAAAATGGTTTGCCTACTGCCTAAGGCTTTCCTAATGATTGCCAGGAGGATTTAGGAGACTGTAGTGATACTCTTTCATCTGTATCTTGACAAGGCAGCTAGCTGCAGGAGCCGCTTGCACTCTCTTCGGGCTGTTCCTGAGTAATCCTGTTCATTAGGGCAATGAAGCTAGTGAGAGGGCTGGAGGACACGTCTTATGAAGAGTGGCTGAGGGAACTGGGACTGTTTAATCTGGAGAAGAGAAGGATGAGGGGAGACCTTATTGCTCTCTACAACGGTCTAAGAAGAGGTTGTAGAGACGTGAGTGTTGGTCTCTTCTCCCACATAAATAGTGATAGGATGGGATGAAATGGCCTCAGGTTGTGCCAGGGGAGGTTTAGATTGGGTGTTAGGAAAAATTTATTTACTGAAAGAGTGGTCAAGCCCTGGAACGGGCTGCCCAGGGAAGTGGTGGAGACACCATCCCTGGAGGTGTTGAAGAAACATGTCGACTTGGTGCTTCAGGACATGGTTTAGTGGTCATGGTAGCGTTGGTTTGACGGCTGGACTTGATGACCTTAGAGGTCTTTTCCAACCTTAATGATTTTATGTTTAGTACATTTTCTTTCAGCCAAATGGAGCAGTAAAAGTAGCACTTGTAATTTGAAAGGAAGGTTATGTTCTGCAAAGGGGTGATTCCTTGGCTCGTTGTGTTCCCTTTCTGCTGTGGTCTTTTTCTTTATTACTTGATATTTTTTTTCTCACATCTCACCTTTTAAGTTTCCATATGCTTATTTTGTTTTTTCGTGTGTCTCTGTCCAGTTTTGTTGCAGTAGTGCTTTTCAACAGCTATAAACCTCAGTATATTCAGGCTCCACAACGTACCACAGCCTCGGCATGTTTTGCTTTTTATTACAAACAAAAAGCCTCAAAAAAAATTCTGACAAATGCTTTGGAATCTTGTAGTAATTATTTCTTTAAAATGGTCAATTTTCTTTCTCACTTAAGTGTTTGCTAAACTGTTTTGTGTCAGACCACTGGATTACCTCAGGAGGTACTTGGTGGTACTCATATGAAATGTCTTCTGGGGTGGAAATGTATTATTTTCATAATTTTACTTCTTGGGTAGTGATGTTCTGGAGAAAGAGCAGAAGCTAAGTAGCCTCGCTACAGTAGAAGTGGGAGGGTGCGGTGGTAGTGAACACTAATGATATTTATTATGGTAGTGCATCTCTCCCAAATCAGTTCCCTTAATGGATTAGAAGTGCAGCTCTGTGGGGAGTTGAGGAGACAGAACAGTGCACCTGAGGGACATCAGTGGCTGTGCAGGTACAGGGAACAGGAACTCAAGCTGGTTTTGTGTCTGTTCCTCCTAATCTTTGGGCAGATCTGTTAGTCCCATGGTTGTCCTTTCGCTGGGCACCACTAAGAAGAGTCTGACTGACCACCCAATCAGATATTTATACAAATTGATAAAATTTCCCTGGAGTCTTCTTTTCTCCAAGCTAAACCTCTTCTTACATGTTGGATGCTTCAACCTCTTAATCATCTTTGTGGCAAATTGAGATTTAAGATATTTTTATTTGAAAAAGCAGATACATTCTAATATTATATACATTATTTCCAGTATTAATCTGCAACATGTATGAAGGAGGCAAATGTACTAATCTGAATACTGCAGAAGATGAAAGGTGCAAAGAAAGTGCAAGCAAAGAAACCCCCACCTCTTTTCCATATTACTTGACATTTTCATTGCAGAGAATAATTATCTTCATTGTAACTTACTGGGACAATAAATACTCTTGAAATACTAAAATTCTTAGCTATGTCTGAGTAACGTGAGACAAAGATGCGTAAAAGCTGGGAGTTGGATGAGGGCTTTTTAGAAATCAGTCAACTGAAGAATGCTTCTTAAGCGTTTGAATTTATTATATAGATAAAAAAGTTGTGGTGTGTAGTTTTATGACATGGATGGCCCACCATAACCTTTGATTCATTTGCTTGTGCCATCAGTACATCGCTTGTACTGGAAGGCAGGATTTTTTTAAAACCAAATTTTGTACTCCTGTCAGGCACAAGTTGGAAGTTTAGTCTGAGAATTATTGTATGAAGGAATAAAACTTGTGGAGGCAGGACAATAGTTAAACCGTTTCTGAGTATGAGGGTCAATTTTGCCATTGCTAGTCTCTGTTCCAGAGCTGCCAGACTGGAGTCACTCAATGGACGGCTGCATGCAGTGGATTATTACAGACGACTGCAGTCCACGGCCAGTGTAGACGGATGCTGTGTGGTATTTTCCAGGTAGGATATCAGAGTATGTTAAAGCATGTGAAAAATGGGACAAGTTTAAATTAATAAGAAAAAGTCGTGTTTTTTAAATAAAGAGGCTTCCAAAAGTGGTGTCTTCGCTGTCTGTATATTACTGAAATACCAAGGCAACTTAGAAGCTTTCTGAAAGGGTGAGCTCCCCCTCTATGACACAGTTGGGTTCATTCCAGTTACACGGTCTTTTAATGGATCCAAATGATGTGTCTTGAGTAGATTAAATGCAGAAGTCTGAGCCTAGGTGTCGTTTTTCCAAAGAAGCTATTACAAGCTAGCCACAATTACATGTGACTATGTTACATTCCAACACTTTATTTCATAGAATGTCTCCACTGTTCAGTAGCTTTGAACTCTGTAGCATTGGTAGAATGTTTATCTCACACAGCAGAGTATTAAGCAGTGTTGTTTCAGTGGAAAGCGCTGCTTTGCAGTTTTGCTTCCACTTCTGTAATAGTATGCATACCATCAGACTGTGTGTATCCATAGTAAATTGACTAGAACATCATGTAATTGCAGTTAGTAATAAAGAGGTGAAAGATACGTAGAAAATTGGAATAGATGCAGGCTATCTGAACAGAAGAGTGTCTCTCTAGGTGTTTCCTTGCATGCAATGAAATGAGAGGAGATTAAGCCTCTTATTTGTCCTCCTCTATATTACAACCTGTAACATTGAGCCATGACTTAGAATTAGAAATTTACCTGTAACCTCTTTGGCTTGGATGTCTCTTCTCAGATAAGACCTCCCAGTCCTGGGCAAATTGCCTGTGATTTTGTGACACAACCATACCATGAAAGAACCAGTCCTAATCAGGTAGCATAGAATGTTGGGAGTAGAGAGGGAAATGACAGTTCTGAAGTTGATTGGTAAAGCTGGGCTTTGAGCCACCAGCAGGTTAAGTAGACTTCTGGGGATGACTGCTCTGAACAAACCAGGATATTTACTGTGTCTTAATTTATTCACAAACAAGTTACTGCTAATCTGGGTGTGCTGGGAGGCTGTGATAGGTCTTCTGTTCAGCATGCAGCTTCTCACCGGGCGATCCCGCTCACCCCTACTTGGTAGTTTTCTTTATTGTGCAGTAGCTCTCTGATACAAATCATGTGCTGTGAAGTTATAGTGGCTATAGTGATAACTTTTAACCTGTAATTTGTTTTTCTCAAGTCCTGGCCACAAAGACAATTGAATGGACTGTAAAGTTGTAGATAAAAAAATAGCATAAACTCTGTTTCTCTGCAAGGCTAGGAAAAAGAATTACTCTTTATTAAGGAGAAGCGGTTTGTGAGAAAATCAAAGCAGATTTTTAGCCTGTGGAGTGTTCTGCCAGTCCATTCCATCAGTGCATTTACAGAACATTAGAAAATGTGTGGTGCAGAGCACTAAAGGTGGACAGCCATTGTGTTTGTGACAGTTCTCATAATAAACTTGTGCTTTTTGTGATATAATGTTTTTCAGGATTAGACTGGGCTGTAATTGACTTGGAAACAAACTAAGGATAATTAGTGTAAAGTTAAGTGTTTACTAGTCAAAGGTCACTTAATTGTTTTCTTTTATCATTTTTCTAGAGATGCAAGGCTGGCCAATTCCAACTGTCTAAATCCTGCGGTGGATTGATTCAAGCCAATGGAGCCATTACACAGCAAAACAGATCGTTTTACAACGCAAATAAGGTTAGAAGAGTTTGATGTTTTTATTGTCAGAGGGCACATTGTGCTAGAGATTATACAGATACAGGTAATGAAACACTTCAAAACATGTGGGAGGTGATTCAACTTTCATATAGGATGTTTTAGTGTAGCGTGAACAATGGGTCCAATAATTTGAGACGTGCTCTCTATTCCCTTCCAGAAAATGAAATGCTAGCATGAGAAGGTGCAGTTACAGTTGGGTTATCTGGGGTGAAGGTTCCAATGATAAGCCTGAGGGCTTCTTTCCAATGAGGAAAGAAACTAAGTTAAGAAGAGTAGTTTTCGGGGTGGGGGCCAGATGTTCAAACCAGGACACAGAAATTGCCTGTACATAGAAGGAGTGACAAGATGTTTCCTGATAATTTAGTTGGGAATAATGTGTAACAACAGTTTTACTGTCTGCTAAACACTGAAAATTGTCATGCAGTCTACTAATACTAACAAACTATTGTGTATTAATTTATTTACTGTTCATCTGTACTATTTTGTTCATTTGTGGTCCTTGCATATCTTATATTTATTGGCTTTTATCTTGGAATAGAAGTTTTCTGAAGAATGAATCATCTCTATAAGATTAATTTAGCACTTAGTGTGTCTCAACTCTTAGATCCTGCTCCTCTTCTTGTTGGCTCCAGTGAAGAAAATGGCAAAATGGAATGTGTGCCTGAGCAATGAGAGGACAGGAGGAAAAATAAAGTTAGGGATCGATAGGTAAAACTTGCATAAAATCCCAGTTTGCTGCCTGCCTAATTGTGTGTTTTGCTGGAGTAGAGTTAGAAGTAGATGCTAAGAAGTATTTTAAGTTGGTTATTTTGACATGGATAGGCAAAATGAAGGAAAGCAATGAGATGTGTGGCAGGAAAAAAAAACCTGGCTGCTGTTTGCATGTAGTTCTTAACTAGAGGTTTTCCTATTTTTACTCAGTCTGTATCTGTCTCCTGAGCTGGTCTGGACAAGCTTGCAGAAGAATGAAGCAAGAACCATGGCATTTCTTAGAAAAAAACTGTTTTCCAGTCTGGTTTTTTTTGGTGATGAGCTAATATGAGATAATTTTGGTTTTTATCTTAACTTCCTCTGCGTAATAAAAAATCCACTCTGAGGGAGACTTCATAATGCATTTGTAGATAAAAGGCATGTAGTAAAATTAATCTGCCTAGATTCACTAGGGGTTTAATATGATTTTAATTCCTGTGGAGATCAAAGTTGATTTAGTGAGTTTGGTACGGCAGTGGTTATTGGGACACAAATCGAGCATATCCCATCATGGCCTGGCTGGAGGAGCGGCTTGTGAAGTTCTCGTGTAAGGTGTCACTTTTAGTCTAAAGGAGAAGAGTCTTATTGCATGGGATAATATTGAAGAGAAAGTACTAAAAATTGGTTTAACGGTCACGTACATGTCGCTAGACTCACTGGGTTCATCACACGTGGTAAAGGGTGGGAAAGTGCCTTTGCAGACAGTTTTGTTCTGGATCGTAATCGGGATGTGGTGAACAGATGTAATGGACATCAATTAAAGCAAGGATCTGAATATTAAAGGAGGTCCTGGACAGTATTACGGTGTTTAGGATCCTACTAAATTAAGGAGAGATAACTGATGGGCATATGTATGATACTAGTCTATAAAAAGATGCTGAAAAAGGGAATAGGATATAGTTGTTTGCAACTTCTTAATGGAAAATTGAGGGCATTCAATGAAATGGCAAGATTGGATTTAAAACAGGCACAAGGGAATTGTTTTTGCATAACTAAACTGTGTAACTTGTGTACCATAACTGTGTGTTATGGAGGTTAACAGCTGGAGTGCTGAAGGTGCATCCAATGGTAGCTGCCAAAAATGAATAATGTGGTTGCATTGTCTAGTGCAGTACTAGGAGGAAGTGTTTAGGGTAAAATTCCAGTTACTTAAAGCAATTTAACATTTCCTTGGTCAGGGAATTTTCTCAGCTGTATTCCTCAGGTATATGTAGGAGATTCATGTGCATTAGATGTTGGTTAGATGGGTTAGAAGTATATACTTTAAAAGAGTTTTGTAGGTTTATAAATAATAATTCATAATTAATTAATTAGAAATTATTTGCTGGAGTACAAATGATAGTTACTGATGGCTGATTGCTACTGCCAGGATGCTTAGAGGCAGAATGCCGTGAAGATTTCTTATTAGTCCAATGGTGTTTAAGGTATGTAGTTAATCTGGAAGAGAACATTTCTCTTCATGCTTGCAGACGCTGCACATCACTGGGAACTAAATACTCACATGATCTAAATTTGCTACAAGTACTATTTAACTGTAAGGGCAATAACAATAGCTTCATTAGTTTTAAGATTGAGCTGATTGGTTTATATAATATATAATTCTCTAGAACATGATATGCCTGTGAGAGTAAGAGAGGCAATGTGAAAGGGTAGCTTTATTTGCTCTTTTTCTGTGATTTATTTGCTTGTTTCATCTGCAAAAGAGTTAAGCACAAGTGAAGATACACATCTAGAAAGAATATGGGGAATCTGGAATGGGAGACGTATTTTGGTAAGCAGATTTCTGGAGAGACTACTTGAGTCTGAGCTTCTAGAGGGGTGTTTTTATCAAAATGGTTATGCAGTGCTTGCATTCATAAACAGAAGAATGTCACACTGGAAAAACAGTGTGATATTTTGCAGAGGGGACCTAAATGCATATTTGTTTTGTGGAATAAAGGAAGTAAACAAAACCCCTAAAGTTCTATATTAAACTTGTAGCTTTTCTAACGAAAATGATTTGTCAGATTTAATTGGTAAGAACGATATATGTTGCATTTCCATTTTACAGCATCTTTCTGCAAAAGATTCCTTGCAGCCATCTGAAGAAAAAGTGGGTGCTTTTACACGGATAATAGAAGCAATGGGTTTCACAGGACCACTGAAGTATAGCAGATGGGTAAATCATTCATTTAATAATTCTTTTGGGGTTTTTGATACTTCCAGAGTCCTAAAAAGCAAACAAAAAATCCCCACCTTTTTTCTTATGATAGGAGCAGTACTTAATGGAAAAGTTCTAATTATTCCCCATGTAAATTCATGTTTTGTAGTATGAGGAATAATAATCCATAGCTTGAACCTCCCTTGATCTGTGCATTGCCAGCTTTGACATAAGTAGGTGTAAATTCTTTCGTTTATAGAATCTTAAGCCTTCTTGAATTTCATCAGGTATCTTACTTTTCGCTTCATTTGTGTACCAAAGAGCACAAATAACAGCCTTACTATCTAAGTCAAACACCTGCATAGACCATCATCTTGTCTCTAATAATGAGCAACTGCAGTTATCTAGAAAGAATTTAATTACAGGAAAAGCACGTTACAAGACTTGTCTCATGTGCTCTTCCAGCCACACCAGCTGTCTGTTTCGGGACTTCCTGGGTGAAACTAGGCATTTTTCTGTAGTATCTATTGATGGATTTTTCTTCTATAAATTTGCCCAGTTGCTCTTTGAACTCCTGTAAGTTTATAGCATCCATAGCATTCGATATCAGGGAGTTCCACAGCTGAAGTGGAAGTACCCCTTGGAGGAAGAAGTACAGTTGTTTTCATTTGGTGCCTTTTAATTTTATGCTTTAAAAAAATAGTGATTATTCTTTTCTTGGAGTGTATGTTAACGTTCTCCCTTCCACTGATGATTTTATAGACTCATATATTCCATAATATCTTAGCCTTTCTCTGGCATGAGGAAACTTAGCCTAACTTGTTTCTGTTATTGAAACACTTTAATGTTTTGATTGTTGTTGCCCTTCTCTGAACCTCTTTCAGTGTTCTGTATTTCTGTGACAGGAGGGTCTTCCAAATGGACAGTAGTGACGTATGTTAAGATTGCTGCTTGAGTCCCTGTTCATTAGTAGCTGACTAGTGCAGAGTCACAAATAGGTCCTCCTTTTTTGCATTTTTTAAGTAGTCCTTTTGTAAAGCAGTTATTAACCTTGACTAAATGAGAGCAGTCCTGTAAGAGACACTTCAGTTCCTTGTGTAGAAGGAAAAAGAGATGAAATTCATTATTTCTTTGCTCTGAACTAGGGCAGAGTGAGAGGAAAAGGCAGCTTGAAGGAAAGGCTGAGCCCAACTGTGCAGGTATTCAAAGCTGTAAGGTGCTCTGAATATCTACAAGGCCGCGTGGACCTCCTCTGAGACTGATCTGAAACTGTTGCTCATTGCATCTCCCACTTTGGAAAGAAAATATAAAGAAAAGATAACTGGGGGGGGTTAGGTATTTTGGTTACTTTTAATCAAGTCATGCCAAACCTCAAGAGAGAGTAGGTTCTCTCCCATGTGCCTGTGTACATATTGTTGTAATAAAGACTCTAGTTAGCTCTAAGTGTTGATTCAGACTTCTCCTTAATTGCTACTATTTACTGCCTGCTTTTGGCTAGGGAACCTGGGTTTGGAGGGAGTTATTTTGTGGTTAGGGCCCAGGAGACCTGAGTTCATTTTTGGCCTTGCCAGTGCTCTCTGTAAGATCTTAGGGAAGTTTCTTTGTATTTCCCTGCTTTTTTCCCTTTTTCTTCTCCCTTCCCCCACACCTCTTCTACACCCTAAAACTTCCATGATTAAATTTTACCAGTTTCTCCTTTATTTCTTGCCTTATTTAAAGGCTGGATTGCAGGGACTTTTCTTTACGGTATGTTTTTAATGTCTAGTAATGCCTGGTCTGGGGCAGTGGCATTCACTGGAGAGATCTCTGCTCCCAGGCCAGACAGTGTTTCCTTTAGAAAAGAAACCTCCAGAACTCCAGTAAGCAGTGTAAATTATTGCAAGAAGTTTAGATGTATATGTATTTTTGACAGAATTCTGAGATTACTGAATAAGAAAAACAATGGCTCCTGTGTTTCCACAGCAGAAGATCAGTTGCAACTTTCTTACTTTTCTTTTGATTGGAGGAGACACAAATAATTACTTTGGTAATTTCAAGTGTCATTTGACAGGCTTAGTTCTCATCTCTGTAGTATAGTAAGCACTGCAATGATCCCTAGTATATGTCACTAAAAATAAAATAAAAACAAAGACAAACCAACCCAAACCCAGTGCTGGTTCCTGGTTTAGGTAAGGGAGTGGGCTCTGGAGTTTCTTTTTTTATTTTTCTTCTCTTGATATTAGTTAACGGGAATGGCTGGCAGCTCTTTAAGGTCTTTGCTATCAGTTATTGTGCTCTTTGAAGCTTTGGCTATCTGTCTTTGTTACAGATGGTGCACTGGAGGTGTTTCTGGTGCAATGGCAGGCCAAGAACAAAATCAGAAGGGCCAAAGCACCTGACTATACCTCATGTCATTCATCATTTGAGATTCCTTTATCTTAGTTGGTCAGTTTTCATAGGAAAAACTATATTTTTAGAACGTCTGGTATGTCACTTCTTTAATATTTGAAACTTAAATTATACAAAACACTTTGAGTGGTATACATCAGTTAAAGTTACTGGAGGAAAGCAGGAATTGTGAATTGGCTTATTTGCGTCTCTGTAAGGAAAGCCATTTCATTTATTTTTCTATAACAATAGTATTATGTTAAACTAGATGTGGAAGGATATTCAATAAGACATTTAATCTTTTTTTTTTTTTGCCTCAAGGCAAGATTGATTATACTTATGTCACTCCTGGGAGATAGAATAGTTTAATATGCTCCCAAAAATCTCAAGGGATTGTGATCTTCAAAAGAGGTCTTTTCAGAAAATGGTAGTGTATGTTTTTAACAAAAACAGTAGTGTTCACTAGCTTTCATGACGAATAATTCAAGTATTGTGTTTTATTTTCCTTTAGAAAATTAAGGTAGCAGCCTTACGCATGTACACATGCTGTGTGGAGAAAACGGACTATGAGGAGTTTTTTAACAGTAAGTAATGGACTTGATGGTATTTGGATTACTGCCCTGGTGAGAAAACTTTTGATGAAAATTCATTAGCTGTTTATACCAATAAACATGATAGCTAAAAGACTTGTCAGACCTCCACAGTGCATGGTCAACTAGAAGCTGACTGTACTACAGTATTCCCTTCAGCTCTGAAGTGGCAGGGGTTCAAGGGCAGTCTCTGGAGCCTGGGATTGCTTTATTTTGCCTGCTGCAATGGAGGAGAAGAACAAGGGTGTGATAGGTAAACCCCAGAATATCCTGGACTGTGAAGGATATTGCCTTATTTATTACCGGGGTGGGATAAACAAAGAATCCAGATATCTCTTCCCTTTTTACTGTGGTCATTTTGTGTCCTACCCTGTCCCATGACAGGTTGTGATAAGGTCCATTATAAATGGATCCATGTATGAGACCCATCCCCACTGACTGTTGCATAACTTTTTTTGTGATACAGGATCAGTTATATCACAGGGCCCTACCTGTTTCTCTTGGATGGGGCAGGTTTGGCTAGAACTTAAAGAGAATTCCTATGTTTTACTGATGATGACAGCAATAAAGCAGGATACATCTTTTGAGTGGGTAGAGAGTCTAACTAGAACAGAGACACAGGTCCCTCCTTTAAGTGTATAGGAGTGATAGTGGCTTGAATAGGGGTGGCTTTGCCATGTTGGACACAATTTTTAGCTGTTAGTTAAAAAACATGTTCCTGCTTTTATTAGTATCAAATCTGGCTGATGAATGGGGAAGATGTGTTTTTGAGACTTCCATAAGCTTAAATATTTTATTCTTACGTCACTGTGATTTAGCTGGTAGTAAATCCATTGCCAGCATCTGGCCTGTCACCTCAATTCCTGAGCTGCCAAATGCTTTCTTATGGCTTTACAATGGACCAGCACAGGCTGTGTCTGCTGCTTCTTGGGAGAGATCAACTGAAGTGACATCTTTGTGTGTTCAGCTAGCGCAGAGCATATTGAGGGTGGTTTGGTACATGGTGTTGCAGCTGCAAGATTTTCCAGTGGTTTTCAGAAGGTTTTCCAAACTGTGATGTGGTTTCAGCAGTTGCAGGGGCGAGAGAACTCTGTGAGCAGTCGGATTCGTCATTAGTGATCAAAACATTAGAATGTCATTTTTCCTGTGCACACACCTCTCCCCAGCTGTGTGCTCTCTCAGGCTTTCTCAGATAAGTTCTCCTCTGTTTGTCATGTTTGCCTCTCAAATAGAGGCTTTGCTGTTTTTTGCTGGTGTTGAACTATCTTTGCTTAACAGGTTAATCACACAAGATATATAAATGTTGCACTAGATTAAAATCTAAAGGAATTTCAAAACATGTTTGTGAAAAATAACTTGAGGCAAATTTTCAAGCTCAATACTGAGTAAAATTACTTCAGTTGTATTCTTGATAGTGTCTTACTGTTTTAAAGAGAAAAACTCCCAGGCTGCCCCCTCCCTTCAAACATACCACAAACAGCTGGTAGTCTTCCCTTCAAGTTTCACCATTTTCTCCAGAATGTCCTTGTTGCTCCTGTGAGCTGTTTAGGTCACTGAAGGAAAAGGCCCTGTTACTTTACTGACTTACTGTTTTGCTGTGTTAGTGAGTTAAAGTGGTAGATGGAAGGGTCTGACAAACAGCAGCTGTGGCCTAATGTAGGTGGTGAGGAGCACACAGGAGAGGCGAACATAGCATGAAGCAAGATACCCAACTTCCGGTTCAGCTCACCATGACTTCATCAAACGAGGTCAGCTAGAAGCTGGTTTTTTTTCCTATTCTGAATTGCTCTTTTTCAAATAAATATGGGCATCACTTAAGGCAGGACTGCAGCTCACTCCCAAAAGAGCAGCCTGGGGGAATAGTAAGAACTGGAAGCAACTAACTCTTGTCTTTGGTGATGCAGCACGCACAGCACTATGCTGATGTGGGTGCTGCACACCTGCATGATGAATTGTACTTCTTAGGGACCCTAGGAGAAGGGTTCTGCATGGGACCCGTCTCAGGTCTGCCTGAACCAAAGCTGACTGTACGCAGGCCTAGTGGTGTATTTATGCTTTGCTGCCCCCAGCATTTCTGGCTCTGGTTGAGTGGTGTTGAGATACCCAGGTGAACTGCACAGAGTCAGCTCTGGCCTCTGGAGAGCTTATTAGCTTTTTCTCAGCCATTTCTGAGAGTTGTTAACCTACTGAACTGGCCTTGGAAACTATATCCCTGCACGTGTAAAACCATTTGTGGTCTAATTAACCCTATGTGATCAGAAGCAGTTCTTCATAGAGCCTTTTTCAGTGTTTCTGGACCTGCTTTCGTGATGTGGTTATGTTGTGACATGAATAACAACTGCAGTGTGACCTTATGGAATTGGGATTGGTATGTGGATTTCGTCAGGCAGTTCTGTGACAGAAGTGTCCAAGAGTGGGTGGTGTGGTGTTGAGGACTAGGACACGATAGCATTTCATTTCCCATAGGCTATCTTACTATCTCAATACATTTCTGCTGATACATAGTGAAATTTCTGTGACTTTCTGTTACGCAGTATAAGCCTTGTGAACTACCTTTCTCTGTAATGTGCCTTAGAACAGCGGTTCCCAAAATGAAGCCTATGGATATTCGAGTTGTGAGGTCACTGCAGTAGATAAAAGAGGTGTTTTGAGACTCTCTAGTATTATGTTGCAGTGAATTTTATTATACCTGCCATTCTGTTGTCTCTCTGTTTTGTGATCATCCCTGGAGAAAACTTTGGGAACTTTACCTGAGAGCCTGTATCCCAAATGTGTGTACAGTGCTGCTTATTTGGAAAGTGGAGCTGATTTAGGACTTCAGCTGTTTCTTGTTTAAAGGAGAACAGAGTAGTAGAGGGAATAGCAAGATGACTGGTGCCAGACTTTCTGTGTAGAAAGCTTGCAGAGCTTGTGTAGTTCTAACCAAATGAAGCAGGTAGCTACCTGTGAGGAGCGTGTTTTCATGCCTAACCTTATGGCTTGAAAGGTCAAAAGAGCTTTTAGGATCAGATGGCTGATACTGAGAGCTGGGCTGAAGTTTGTCTGATGAACATGTAGTGTAGGGTTACCTTGAATTAATCTTAAACTCTTAATAGCTCTATTATCGTGCAGCTGCAGTAATAAAGAGCCGGCCTTATCAAAACAGCCTTTCTGGTGGCTCTTAGTGGGGCTACCGAGCAGCTCAAAAAGGCTACAGTTTACCTACAGGACTTCAGATTCTTCTGTCTTCATTAGCCCATTAGGTGCCTTATAGCCACTTGGCTGCAATCTGTCATGCTCAGGGAACACTGACATGGTGCACCTGGTTTTTTGCAGGATGTGGGGATTTTATCGCATTGTGTCCTTCCTAAAATTGTGGTAGTAACAAAGATGTAATGAAAGAAAGTCAACGTTCAAGTTTTGCATCACTTACCTGATGAGTTTTAAGTGCAGAATGTAACTGGAGGAAGAGGTATGTTCTCATAATCGTGAGCATTCATGTCTCTTATCATACGCAGATGTGTGAACAGGTTGTATTCTGTGGGCAGAGTAGATTTCTTGCCCAGCTGATGATAATCACAGTAATTTCAAAGTTGGCTTTAACATCAGACTTTTTTTTCTGTATCTAACTATATTCTGAAAGGACAAATTTCCTGGTTAACTGCAGGATGGATCTTTCTCTCCAGTTAGTTTCCCAGAATAAGGTTTTTCAAACCCCCAAGTTTTAGAATTGCATTCTTTTTTTAAAACATGATATCTGAGGGCAAGCTTGTTGCATTAAAGGAGCCATCCCTCCTTTAAATTTACAATGTAGACAGTCCTAATATAGAAATTAAAAAATGAATTCTAAAAATAGAAGTGCAACACTTGGAAAGTTAGAGGAAAAATTCTTCCCTCATGGGTACTGAATAGGTATTTTAAAACTGTTCATATTTCCAGTAGTAGAGGTGTGAGTTTTGCTTTCCACTGAAGAGTGATTTCTATGATGGGAGGCTGACATGGTACATGGTAACTTCTACTTCAGAAACCTCTGTCTGTTGAACTAAATGTTTTACTCCAAATCTGGCTTGTGGAACCTTCATTTATGAAATGATTTGGTTAACGCAAGGATTGTGTACTCTTGTCCCAGTTAAAGATGTATCAAAAGAAAGAGGCTGTGAAAAGTATTTGCTTCATGATCCGGGTGAATCTCCTTGTTAATACTTGAGAGCCTAGAAGTATAGGAGCCGGAAGGGAACATATTCACCACAGAAAACGTAAGGTTGACTTTCTTGGGGCACATCTGACTGGAGAGTCCATTTATGAATACTTTCAGGCCTTCTTACAGCTAGGTTTGAACAATACAGAAGACAAGACCAAGTGCTGATTAGGCCAAGGTGACTGTATCAGATTCTTCTCCTTAGGTACTCCTCTTAAAAACTTACCCAGAAAAGAGATGTAGAGGTGACTTCCTAGGAGGAATGTTTAAGACTCACAGGAACTGGAGGACTTAATGTGCACATAATCCATAGGCCCATGTTTTTCAAGCATGAGGAAGAGGAATATGGTTTCTTTGCCACATAGCCTAAATCTCCAGCCTCACATCCTAACGGTACAGGCTGATCCGTAGTGTGAATATGCATATGGACAAAACATCTCTGGGGAAAACAGTGGCTATCGGAGTAGAGCTGAATCTAGAAACAGAAATTGCTTTGATGGCTGGGTGGTGGTTTTAGTCCTAGTGTAGAATGGCTAGAGACAAGGTACGCTAAGAGTGCTGTGGGTTGTACAGCTGTGTAGTAAATCATAACAGCAGAGAAGGAGCAAAGACCCAGCCAGCACAGTATTCTGTCGCTGACAGGAGGCAACAGCATATGTTAAAGGAAGAGTGTAAGAATGGAGCAAAGTATCTGTTGATACTTCCCTGTTACTCTCTACTGCTTTGAGACTTCCTGAGCTAGAAGCCACGTGTTTGTCTAATTCTCCATTTTGGATATTTTTTTCCCCCCTCTGTAAATGTTATCTAAGTGAGTTCTAAACTCACTTTCAGAAAAATAGGAAAGATGAAATGAAGATGAAAAAATCATGAAGAAAATACGAAGATTCAATCTTTCAGAGTCTACAGCGTCCTGTGACTGTAGTTTAAGCACAAGTATGACAGTAAATGATGTTTGCATCTGGTATGTACTGTTTAGGGCACTAAAGGGCACTGTTTGGAAATTAAATTACTAAAATATATTTAGTTTTTGGTGTAGTGAATTTGTTAGGTACAGAACATGCTGAAATTGATACTAATATTTAGTTTTGGTTTTCTGTTCTTTTTTTTTTCCCCGTTCCCATCAAGGGTGCCACATGCCTGATACTTTGAACTCATGGTTTCTAGTAGCCCAGCTTCATGTCTGGTAAGTGAAAAGTCAAATAGTAATATAAGTATTTTCAGGAAATAGTGGTATGTACCTTAATGTGAGAAAACATAGCCTCCATGGTTCTTGATAATAGTGTTTTTATTCAATTTACTAATTACTGAATTTTAGCAGTTTCCTACTAATGAACAAAATGTCCCATGGAGAACCTAATGTCTTTCACATCTCTAAATTCCTCAGTAGTGGAATGGTCTTCACCATGAGTTTTCTAAAAGCCTTGGTCAGCCCATGTGGAAAAATCTTACTTGAGTGTTTTAGGAAAAGTTTAAACTTATGTAAAAGTCATTTAAATTGGAAGAATTTGTGGTGACTGAAGTTGCTGCTCATCAGAAGCATTTAACAAATTATAGCATTGGCATTCATTCTTGCACCTCTGAAACATAAATGCGGGTTAGTGAATGCCAGCTTGGCTATATTTAGAAAGATTTAACACTTTAAACATAAAGGGTTTTTTTTTCATTTGTGAAAACAGACCAAAAAAGATCAGATTTTTGTCTAGTGTTACATACTTGTAAAGGTCAGAGGGATGCACAAGGGAGTACAGTAGTTTTTGTAAAGTGCCAGATCTTCAGGAAACTGAAGTCCATAGATTTATATCCAGCTATCCAAAGTCTGTAAGGAAGTTTATACTGAAATAGCTGTACTTAAGCATAGGCCTCTTTATTTCCTTGTCTCCTTTTTTTCCCTTTCCCTTCTCCTAAGTTCCTGTCTCAATATATTGAAAGATGGAGCAGCTCATTTTCACTAAGTGAATGAATATACTAGCAGAACCATTGAAATTACAATCAGTTAATGAAATCAGTAGAATCAAGTAAGGAGTATGCTTCAGATATGCAGTTTATTTATTTCTTACTGTTCCCTGAGGATATCCTACCACTTTGAAATGTACTGCTTCAGAAGAAAGGGAATAAGCTCTGTGTTTTGTGGTAGAGAGGGCAGGGAGAAAGGGGTTTAAATTGCATCAGAGGAATCTTGCTTAAGAAGGGTTTTAAGAACAAGTTTATCTGGCATGTCTTAGGCATTTAGTTGATCCCACCTTAAGATGAGGGCATGCCTACATGGCCTAAGCAAGGCCAGGGGAGAAGATGAATGCAGTCAGGCTCAGTTCTGTTAGCTTGTGCCTCAGCAAAGACCTGTGTATGACTGTAAATACAGTAGTTGGTAAACTTGCTAGGCTGAGGCACAGGATAACATGCAAACCTAATTAGGAGGAGTTCAGAATTGCTTGTTACCATTATTCATAGAAGTGTATGTCACAACATAGAGCTGATGACAAAGTTGATTCAGGAGCTTCCTTCTCTGGTCCTCCAACTTGCTAGCCGTTTGTAAACTGGTTAAACAGAATAAAGCCTTCCAGAATTGCTGATGATCCCTGTGTTGTTAAGCCAGAGTAATTTATCTGAACAAGTATAACGTACACCCAGAAATAGTTACTGTGGAGCAACTATGGAAACAGGAATGAGTGGCCAGGAACAGGGAATGGTGGGAAGCTCTGAGCGGGCTTTGCGCTTACAAGTGTAATGCATCGTCATACCTTGATTGCGGGGCACTGAGCCACCCACAACAGCTGACAGGGTGGTGTCAACTGCTGCTTCTGGTGTTCAAGGCAATCTTGTTGGCACTATGGTAATACTGATAGAAGCAGTTGTAGCTGAAGCTGTTGTAACTGCAACATCTCAGATGGGTTGAGTTACAGATGCTCCTGTTCCTTTTCAGGCATCCATTCGTATCATTTTCTTCTAACATAATCTCTCTGCATAGCTTAAATACAGCATAAATTATCTAACCCAACCAAAGCTGTCAGGTAGACAGCTTTCTAAAGGTAGTTTGGAATAATATTGCTTTCATGGTTTGACAAAGATGAGTCAGTATTTGACTAAACTACAGAACAGATTCTGTAGTGAAACGATGAAATGTTTCTCACTGTGTTGATCTAGTTAGAAGGTTTATAGTCTTTAAAGAGACGGTGTCTATTAAACCTCAGACAGCAGATGTAGTAACAAACTACCAAATTTTCAAATAAACTGCAAAATTCCATGATCTCACTCATGGTGCTGCCGAGGAGCTCTGTGACAGCACTTTGCATCCAAACACAAAGCTGCCATTTAGGCTTCATGGGTAGCAGGTTTTACTCTGAGCACCACTCCAGTCCTGCTCATCAGTGACCAATTGTTAGCTGTTGGTCTGTGCACCGCTCTCTCCTCTTGCTTCACCACCGCTGAAGACAGACTGGATAGGAACCAGTATTTATGCTCGGGAGGAGGTTTTCTTGCCAAGCCACTCTTGTTTTGTTGTTTTTTTGTTTTTTTTTTTCCCTCCCCTGAGCTTGTGTATTCAGAAAGAGAAGTATAAAATGCTTTTCTTAGTTCAGAATTAGTCTTCTAAACTGAGTCTTTCTTTTTGACTTGTTAGTATTAAAAATTTGGGATACAGTAACTGTTACTAATTCACTTTTTCATACAACTCAATTTTGTTAATACTCAAGAGGAGCAAAGGTTCTGAAACTGGTGGAAAAAAGAAGTTTTAAGCTCTTTGTGCATTTGTTTTGTGGAAGGACTGGTAACTGGAGAGCTGTTCTCTGAATTCTGGACCACCGTTTTGGTAGAAAGCTTTGTCATCTTTCCATGAGTAAGATGAGGATTCATTTCTTGATACTGTCTTAATAGCATTTGTTTGCTGGTACAGGGGTGCTGTTGGACAGATGCCAGTTGTCACTGCCACAATATAAACCTTGGGAATCCTTACACAGCTGTTTACTGAGACAGAAATTGCCACAGTCTTACCAATGTTCCCTTTACTGACTGCTGCCCTTCCCCTTTTCTACACACCCTTTACACAGGTTCTTTCTGTCACTCCACTCTTGGATCATTCGTCTACTTGTCGTGCCTCAGTCCTTCTCTCCAGTCTCCTGACCTCTTTCCACCTGGCTTGTATTGGAGTGTGAGCTTTCTCTTGTATGGTCAGTGTGATTTTCAGAAGCTCTCCATCTAGAAATCAGATTCTGGTCCCTGGGCTTTTCTTCTTTCAATTTTGGTGTCTCAGCTGAATGGCTCTTGTATAGGACTTAATGAATGGTTCTAATCAGAAGAAAGAGCATAGGACTATGGGAAAGATGGAGGGGGACTCTATCAGGGGGTATAGTGATAGGATGAGGGGTAATATTTTCAAACTGAAAGAGGGTAGATTTAGATTAGATTTAAGGAAGAAATTCTTCACTTGGAGGGTGGTGAGGCACTGGAACAGGTTGCCCACAGGATGCCCACTCCCTGGAAGTGTTCAAGACCAGGCTGGATGAGGCTTTGAGCAACCTGGTCTAGTGGAAGGTTGTCCCTGCCCATGGCAGGGGTGTTGGAACAAGATGAACCTTAAAGTCCGTTCCAACCCAAACCACTCTGTGGTTCTATGATAATGCAGGTTTTGTTACCTTCACTTTGTTTTGTCTCTGTGACTCATCTCTGGCATCAAGTTTTGCTTCCTTCGCAGATTAAAAAAAAATCTTTCCTTTACTACTCATTAGACCAGATAGAATCCATCATAAAGGTTGGCATCTGTGCTTTTACAGATCAGCTCAACAGACAAGCTTCAAATGTTTATGATTCTCCCCGTCGAGCTGGCATTCATAGATCACCATATACTTTTAATGCCTGTAGGGAGTTACAGATCTTATGTCCAGTGAAGAAATGAACAGATAAAACTCTTTGTTTTTCTCACTTAACTCTTGTGGCACATTCACTATTGTTAGTATACAGCTGCTTTAAAAAGGCCTCCAGCAGCTCTCGCTTTTGTTTTTACATAAGCTGTAAGAATTTCCTGCAAGCAGTTTCCCACCTGTAGCACGTCTCTATGCAAAGCAGTGACTTATTTCAGCTCCAGTGTTTGAGCATCACCTCATCTCCAGTAACCCAGTCATCCTGGCCAGGCACTTCTGACTCATAACAGAGATGAGAGCTGATGAGTGAGGTAGGGAAGGTGGGGGTGGTGATGGGACTGGTCTCTTAGCTCAGGGAGGGATTAGCCTGTATTTCCATTCATGCTGTTTACAGATGTTGTAAAAGAGGCAAAATGAAATTTTCATTCTGTTTTTTAGAACAGCAGCAATAAAGTTCAAGTGGCTTTAATGCTTAAAAAAAAAAGTAAAGCAACTCAACCTGGTATTCTCATTAAGATGCGACAATGCACTCACAAATTTGTGAATTCTTGTAGCATATACTGCATGTAGGGGTTTTGCTAAGTGGTTGGACCTGTATCCAAAGGACTCCTGTAGTTGACATAATTTAGGACATTGCTAATGCGAATTTGAGTGAAGTTTGTAAGTTGCTTAAGCTTTCACAGCTTGGCTAGTTCAGACTCTTACAGCACTTGAGTATACTAAGCTGAATTACAGCTGGCTTGTAGCCAAGAATGAGACAAGGCATTTGTTCCTGCTCCAAAGGATGATATGTTCGTAAGGGTGAGGAATTCATTTTGCAGTACTGTTTAACTAGATTACAATACTGTCAGACATAGAGGCCACTGTCACTGTGTCATAGCTGGATTGCCCAAAATCCAGCAGATACTGCTCTTGAGTAGAGAATAGAAAAGTTTGTGATAGTTTATTTAAAAAAAAAACCCAAAACTTTGTATGTGGTTTTTTTTTTTTTTTTCCCTGATCACAAAACCAGGTACTGTAAGGAGAATCTTAAATTAGTTGAAATATATTTAGTATACTCTCTACATTTGAATAAAAACTAGAAACTATGAATTTGGTGTTTATGTTTTTGCAGGATGTGTCTGGTACGAATGAAGCAGGAGGGTCGCACAGGAAAATACATGTGTCGCTATATAGTTCACTGCATGTGGGAGGATGTGGAACAGCGTGGTAAGGTGATGGGGGTAAGTCATCTTTGGTGCTGATAATCTCGATGGTTTGCATATTTCAATGCTTTTGTAAGTTTGCATATCTTGGAAGAATGCCTAAAAGTCAGCCTGTAGCTGCTTGTTTATTTCTTTATTTATTACTCTGGTGTGTGTAGCCCTTAACCCCTGACCATTCATTCCCGCAGCTGCACTCCCTGTTGTATTGAGCCGCTAACTTTGTTTCTGAAACTGCACCATGGCCTGATGAAGATAATGATTTGTCTGGGAAATAATTAATTTTCCATGTGTTTTTCCATGTGATTGTACAGATGGCTGCTGCTATAACAGAATGGGCATTTGTGGATAGGAATAAGCAGTGGAGGTAGGAAGAAATGTGACTGGTGCCAAGTGTATCCCTGAAACTTAAGTCATTCCAGCAGAGCTTTGAATTTTCTCTGTATCTAGGATGGTGAGTAAAAGGAAAGTTAAGGGACAAGGTTTTTATGTTATGTTCCTGTATATGACTAAAACTAGTCATTAGTTTGTATTTCTGGATTCTTAGTATACCTAGTCTTCAGCACAGAAGAAATGTTGTGAGGAGAGAGTAGCTCTAAGCATAGTTCATTTGCAGGTTTGAAGGAAGAAAAAGGTGGATTCTGTTTGGCCTGCTCTGAGCAAGGTTATGCTAGTTAGTTGTCATGGTCATTTCTGGCCTTGAAGTCTGCCAGTGCATTTCCCCAGCCTTGTGTTGGTGATAGCCTTCAGAGAAAGCAGCACAGAAGCACTGGAAGTAGGAGATAGTTTTCATAACTCCAGTATTGGTGGTGACAGGAGACCTGATACAGTTGAGGATGCCCGTGTTCAGGGCACTTCTGGTGGGTGAATAGAGCTGGGAAAGATCTCCCGTGTTGTGCAAAAAGAAAAGAGTTGTCCAGTGATGAAACAGAGATTTGTCTAAAAGAAATTAGACTGTTAGAGACAATTTTCATATAGCAATAACAGCATATTGTCAAGTCTTAGCTGTCATCTGTATTTGGAGAGGCTGCTAGGGTGTTCCCATTGGAGGCAAACAAGGGAATTAACCAGCAAGTGAGGATCTGGAATGCGATCACATTAGTAATTCAAGAAGTTTCATTCTTATCTTTTTTTTTGTTTGTTTGTATGTAGTTCTCAAAAGTGTTGATTCTGGTGTAATTTCAGTTATTCCATCAGCAATGGCTTTTTTTTTTTCCTGGTTGTTAGGAATTCCATAGCTTTACTGTGTTACAGCTTGCTTTTAAACACAATCTTCTTTTAGATTCAAGCGTCTTAGAATTTCTTGCTATATTAATAGTCTTACTTAAATTCTAGTATGGGAATCTCCGCTTTACAGATCAGGTGCCATAAGGCAGTGTGAATGAGCCTAGAGCAATTAGAGGATGGTACCAGAGAAAAAGATTGAAGGAAGTAGTTTATACTTTTTTGTCGTTATCCGATGCCTTCCATGTCATAGCAGTGGTTGATTCGGCTTTCTGTAGGGACTGGACACAGCTCAGAGATTCGTTTGGGTGTAAATTTAAGGTGGCTCTTCTTGAAAAGAAAAAAAAAAAAAAAAAAAGACCCACCTCAAAAAACAACAACTGAGTCAAACACCCCAACACCCAGAGCACACAAAATCTCTCCAGGGATCTTTCAGTTCCATCTGTGCTCAGAGAGAGTGCTGCTTCAGAACAGAAAATTATTTCTCTGTTCATTTTGACCCTAATTTTGCCCTATATGAACTAACCTCAAATGCTTTCTTGTAGTTTTCCTTGCAGGATTTGAAGCAGCAGCAATCAGCAAAGAGAAGCAAAGCTGGCTGCTTGCTACCCCTGCAAGCATGCAGAACTCAGAAGTGAGGCATGGGTTAAGTTACACCTGTATCAAGATTTTTTTCAGTAAACTTTAAGAGGAAAAAAAAGATAGTGCTTACAGTCAGTTCCTTATAAAGGGAAGCACCGATTTCCATTTCTGCAAACTAAACTATTCCATTGCTCCCCAAAATTCCCAAAAGTGTAAAAAAATCCCAACCAAAGTCCTTATGATTTCATCCAATGTGGAGCCTCAAACGTTAATACATGTGTATTATAATGCTCTGGTTGCTCTGTGATGCAACTATAAGGAGATCTTAAGTTGTTTGAATGCCATTCATTCTTTGCCTTCACAGGTTAAGCACCTTCACAGGTTAAGCATCCTTTCAGTTTGTCCTTGAATTTAAATTTTGCAGTCTTTCTTTGTACTAAAGATCATGCAATGTAATAATGAGCATGCTTAGCTTGCAATAATATGATTCCTATAATACACTTTTGACTGTAACCTAGTGTTAACGTAGCTTTTATGTGGCAATAGCTGATGCTTAAATGAAGTATGTAGACATTTAAAGGCTTGATCTCAAAAACAGTTAGATCTGTGTGTATATTTAATACAGTTTAGTTGCACAGAGACCTGTTGATTTTAATGAGACTCCCGGTGAGAGAACCTGAACTCTTGAGGTAACATTAACTAGAGCAGGCACTACGGGTGTGTAAGAAAGTTTAGTGAACTCTCCTAGATTGTAAACTTGGAAATTAGGAGTGTTCTCTTTCCCAGACTGTTTGTGAAGGCATAGGGCTTACATAATCTTGTAGTAATTTTTTAAAAAATCTTTTAATTATTCCTAATCTTTCAGTCATCATTTTGTCAAGATGAATTAACTTTTTAGTCTCTTCTGGTAGTGTTTTTTGCATATTAGATGAAAATAATTTTTGCATATTTGAAGAGGTTAGCTGTTCCCTTATTCCTTATCATTGCTTTATTTTCCTTCCTCAGTGCTAGTAGTCCTAGCTTAACATACCACTTCACCTCTGCCCCTGCATGGGCAGTTTCTGTTTCTTCCATGCTTGTTCACTCTTCTTCACTTAATTTTTTCCTCTTCACATAAGTGTACACTGATTGAACTTGTTCTCACATCTCGGCTTTAGCAATGGCAAGGAGTTTTAAGTGATAAGTAAAGGGCAGTTACCCTATGTGTTAGGTTCTAGTTGTTATTCTTGATGTATTTATTCCTAATGGCTCTTTTAAAATGAAGCTGAGGTAATGACAAAGGGGTTTTGAGCTGACTGAGGAATATGTGTAACAGCTATTTATTTTCAAGTAATTTAGTCTTGCAATCAGAATATATTCTACATCCAAAAGATAGTAAAATATATCAAGATAAGAATGGTAGATTAAAAGATGATGGCATTAACGTTCCTCTGTTAATGCTTTCAAATTTCAGAATCTGAGCCTTCCTTAGAAGTAAGTTCAATGAAAAGAAACTGCGCTGAATACTTCTAGGACACTAAGTTCTCATCCGTGTAGCTCCTAGGAGGTTAGGAAATTCAATTCCCTTCTTTTTCTGTCATGCAGGATGTCAAAGGTCAATATTTAACTCTTGATTGGTACATTCCCATGTTGCAGTATAAGTGGCAGAGCACCTGTATGAAATTGCTAGTTGGATACAATTAGTTTAACTTGTTGACAGACAAAGCTGCAGTTATTTAGCTCATTTCTATATCTAGCAACAATTCCAGCACTTGATGCAGAAAATGGATACTATATTCCTGAGTTTATACTGATGGTTTGTTAAAATAAACCATCTGCTCTTAAATATACAAGTTCATTGGAGCTGAAAGTGATAGAATGTAAGGCATTTTAACTACTAATTTACATCAGCTCCAACTCCAAATGGAGTTTGTATTATTTCAAAACCTCGTTGTTAAAATTGCTGAGATCTAAATCTCAGCTACAAAGTTTTGGGACCTGTTGGCTTGAGCTCCTTCAGCACTCCTGAATGTCGGCAAGAGTCAGAAACCAAAACTTGACACAGCTGTAAAAACACACAGAGAGCCTGTGGCCTCAGCAAATTCTACTGGTGCAGGCATATTTCAGGTATAAATTTTACTCTGCTGTCCCTCGTACTAATGAAGTCAGTTACTTTTGGTGGGTTTTCAGCCAGGTGTGTCCAGTTCTGTGGCTAACCAGTGCTCTTTACTTCATTTTTCCACTAGTGACATTTCTATCAAACTTTAAAAACAAACAGAAAAATTGGCTTGATGCAGTGGCTCAAAGTGTTAATAGTAACGTTAGGCTGGGTAAAAGACTTCCTTTCAATCCAGCTTTGCCAGAGATCCCCACCTCGTGGCTCACACCGAGTGGATTTATACTGTGCAAACGGGCAACTGCCTCATCGCTTCGTAAGGGGAATTCAGGCAGCACTAGAAATTGCTGCTAATTGTCTTCCTAATAGAGTTCTTTAGCAACCTGAATATTAACCTTGCTGACCTGAGTATTGTGTTTTAGTAACTGTGTGTATGTAAAAGCAGTTCTTGTAAGTTTAAGTGTATTTTAATACCCTTAGGTGAAGCTGCAGAGTGGATCAGAACAACGTGTAGGTGCTGGAGTTCCCTGGAAGAGGATTTCAGCTGATAATTGGGCAATAGATAGGAGATGTGAAAAAAAAACCAAACCAACACTTCCCCCTCCCCACCAACCAAACACCAGACAAACCCAACACCTCTTCCCTGCCCCCACTCCCTCCTCCAGGAACCCTATCATAATATTTCTGGGTGTAAATCACATGCTGCCTTAGAAAGATTGATCAGGCTTTATTCGCATATCTGTGAGTTGTTGTAGGCTCAGTTTAACAGCGCTAGTCTTGTGTAGTGATGGGATTCTGCTTGTGAAAAAAGTAATTTTTTTTTTTCAGTGCAAAATAATAATTCATTTTATAACCATACATGTTCTAAAAGCTGCAAAAGAGATAAGAATATGAGGGGCTGTCAGGCCCAGCCTGCCAAACCTGTTTTAAATTTCTCTTAATTTTGCTTTCCTATTTTCCCATCAGACCCCTGCCCCCTTTTTTTCCATGAACACATCTAGGTGTCCTTTGAATTCGTTTATTGCCTCTGCTGTGCATAGCACAATACAGCCTTTGTTATACTTTTAGCTAGAGCTGTTTATATACAGCGACCCATAATTTGCTCTCAGTGATGTTGCCGTACATCTGAAGTAGTGCCATTAGAATCAATAACATGGTTCACATCAGTGTAACTGAGAGCAGAATTTAGCTCAATGAACTTGAACACCATTTGCTGTCCTGATTTTTTTTATATTTATAAGACTTCAGATGATTAAAAATGCCATTTTACCTTACGGTAGCTACAAAACTTCATGAAGTTAATATAATTCAGTTTAAGTTATTCTTACTGTGAACAAAAAGTCTGACGGCATTAACTAAAGACTCAGAAATCATGGTCAGATTTCTTTATAACATGAGAGGACAGGACTTAAAATTGATAGAATTTTAAAATTGACGTTATCTTTGTATGAACTGAACAATTGCAGTTGATTCACCTACAGTGGGAAGCTGCTATACTTGAATACTCAGGTGGTCCTTTTGAAGCCTATCTCTAAAATCTGATGGGAAGTCATGGAGGCAATTTGGGATGCAGAGAACAGAAACTACATTATCATGGGAGAAGATGGGCAGAGCTGGTTTGGAAGGAAAGTGTGCGCATTATTCTGGCAGTGCAGTGAAGGGGTGATTTGAGATGGAGGAAGCAAAAGCCTGGAGAAGAGGAGGCTAGAGGAGAAGATCTTATTGCTCTCTACAACCACCTAAAATGAGGCTGTGGTGACGCTTGTATTGGTCTCTTCTCCCAAGTAACTAAAAACAGGACAAGAGGAAATGGCCTCAGGTTGCTCCAGGGGAGGTTTAGATTGGACATTTGGAAGAAATTCTTTACTGAAAGAGCAGTTAGGCATTGGAACAGGCTCCACAGGGAAGTAGTGGAGTCACCATCCCTGGAGGTGTTCAAAAAGCAAGTAGATGTAGCACTTTAGGGCATGGTCTAGTGGTCAGGGAGATGTTGAGATGAAGATTGGACTTGATGATCCTAGAGGTCTTTTCCAACCTTAATGATCCTATGATTATAGAGAATGTAGTAATTTTTTTGAGGAAATCAAATTGGGATATGAGATAGAGGATTGTGTTTAGTACAGTTGAAAAAGGGTTTTACAAACCTATGAAACTAAAAAGAAGAAGTTTTCACTTCAAATTATCTATGTGTATTTTGAAATTTATAACTTTATGAGGACATTTTAAGGAGAAACAATTTTCGTGCTTCTTTTGTTTAATAGGATACCAGGCATTGTATGATATGTTTTAACTGAACTCAAGTGTTTTAAGAACATCACAAAAGAAACAGTTCGTCAACCCCTGATCCTTTTGCAAAGAGCTCTAAAGTTCACAGCAAGTTTCTAGTATTTTGTCATTTCTTAAATGAATAAAAGTATCAGGTGTTGTTCCAGAATAAATTCAATAAATTTGATCCTGGAAATCTTAGTCATTTAAATATACAGGAAAGTGCACATGTATGGAATGTTACCTTGCAAATATCATGACAATGATGTCCGGAAAGAACAGTAGGCATGGTGATGCAAATTTAGCTACCAGGTCATGGAGTTTTGAAATAGGGGTCACTTTCTCATGTTGTTTTTAATGTAATTGTTCTAGAACCAGTGACTGTGGAACAAACACACCTGACTGTCTGAAATATAGGTGTGTTTGAGACATGCCAAGGATACCTAGTGTTGAAATCAAGGTATAATACATGCTTGGGTTCTTTTCAACTGGCATGCACCAGGTTTCTGTAGAGCCTGGCCTTAAAAATAAATCAGTTCAAATTTCCCAAATGCATTAGATCCTGTTACTGTCCTTGGTCTATTTTGTGCGTCCCTCCGGTGCCTGTAAGAAGTACACTGGCAGCTGCTTTACAGCACCTTTTCTAGAAATACATTCTCATTATTCCCCACGTTCTGCACCAGTGAGACTCGTATGCCAAAATCGAATTTACCATGCAGTGTTTGTAGGTGTTAAGTGCTGCCCTGTGTGCCTCAAATGCTCCAGAATATAATGTAGTTGCCAAAATTCAAATGTTGAGCGACAAAATTACTACTCACCACAACTGCATGATTTTTATTTTGACAGTGTGGAGATGATGGTGGAAATGGGAAAATGATCCTTACAGAACCTGCCGTGGTCTCCAGGCTCAGCAGAATGGGTAGCAGGCTTCTTGTCACTGTTGCCTGGCTCCTGCCAATGCTTTGTGTATCACTCATGATCCAGTTTGTGATTTTTCTGATGGTCAGTGCAGGGTTAGTAATGTGTTGTTATGCTACGTATTTTGGACATTTACATTATCAGTTTTGCATCCTTTTGGAGTTTGCCCCCAGAATTCCTCAACAGAGATCAGCTGGCCTGCTTGGCTAAGCCTTTTGAGACTCTTGGGAGCAAGGTATCTCATATAGTGGTTGTAATTCTTTTTAAAAAACTTTTAAGCTGCTACAGCGAAAACGTAAATGTGTTTTTAAACTCTTATGTAAATATAGAAAAATGCAAAGACCAATGACTCTTCTAAATCAGGGTAATCAAACCAACCATTGAGAGATTCTGTGTTGTTCCCAATACATTTTAATCATACTGTTACTTATGCTTTTTGCTACCAGAAGAATGTCAATGGTATCTTCTACTTCCTCTTAAGGAATGAATAAGTCAACTTTTCCTTATGTTTTTGGTGCCTGCCTGTCTTGAATGGTAGTAACATAAGCATCAGTTCAGGTTCTCATACAGAGCAAGGGTGCTGTAGGGGTTTTTTTTCTTTTCGTGTCTTTGGCAGACTCAGCAGCAGCCATGTGTTGGGGCTTTGGTTAAAACCCTATGCTGCTGTTGTTGGCTCTCCCGGCTGCCACCTTCTGCAGTGTCTCTGGCTGTTCCCTTCCTCCTGTATCAAGAGGCTCTAGTTGCAGGTACCAGATGGTGTTTGGTAACTGCTGCTGACAAGGAGAGACTGGTTGGTTTTCTGTACACATCCAGTTTCTGCTGAATGCTTCTGAATGCTAAGTCTAGCTAAACTCCAGAGTGGTTGAAATGCTTTATTTTGCACATATTCTGGACTTTTCTTCACAGGGCACAGATGATGCAAGTGAGGTGTGTTCAATACTTGAGATCTCTTCTCTAACCTTTGTTTTTGGGAAGGTTTAGTAACTTTGGTTTATTGCCTTGTTTCCAGGAGAGCAAAGCATTAGTGCAGCTTTACGGACGACAGTGATTGTTTCCAGGAGAGAAAGAGGCGCAGCGTGCAAGAGAAATTATTTTCTCTGTTTTCTCTGTGACAGTCAATGCATTCAGGCTAATAGAATCTTCATCAAGCTTAGATCAGTACGACTGCGGTAATTAGTCTTGCTCTCTCTCAGTCCTGCTATCCTGTTAGAAGAGCATGGTCCTGTTCGCTGAGTTGCCTTCCTTGCTTGACGCTTTTGTTTTGTCATGTGCAGTGAAAGTTTACTTCCTCATTGGTTGCTTTGCTCCATGGTGTGCTGACTGTATTACTATTCTCAGGTATGCCTAATTTTGGCATTTACTTGCAGTGCATAAGCCGTTACCTAAGGTTTTAATCATCACACCCCTTCTGAAGGTTCCCCACCTGCTCCTTGCCCACGGTCATTTCTTTGTTACCCTGCCGCCTGAATTCACTGGAGCTTGTATCCAAGTCCGTTTTTAGGGTATGCACCTGTTTGCACATTTCCTCTCTGTCATTATGTCACATATTTCTCCCTTCCTACTTCTTATCTCGTGGAGATACTAGTTTACTTCTCAACCTTTTCTTACCTTTCTTGTCAATTCTCTTTGTTTCCTTGCAGGAGCCCGTTCTGTATGTCATACTGACACCACCACCTCCCTGCTTCCCTTGTGTTCCTTCACGTTCAACTAATCCTTTTACAACCATCATGCCAGTTGTGCTTGCTCTCCACCCCTAGCATGCTGATCACCGATTCAGTGGTCATGTGCTGCCTTTGCTGAACATCCAGCAACTTCCCGTTTCAGAGGTCCACAGTGGAGCTGTCCTTGTGTCTCCTTGCTTCAAACCCACACTCCCATGTTGAAGTGACTTCAGAACTTTGCTTCTTTCAACTCCAGATCGGTCTTTTCTTCTTCAATTGTTTTATTTCTTTATCTGAACACTTGCTTTTTCCATCCTGAATCCTGGTTGCATATTTGCCATCAGCAGCACTTTCCTCCACTAGTGTCCTCATGCCTCATCTTTTTCTCTCTCTGACCTAGACACAGCTCATGGGTCTTCCAAAAACTGCTGCAAAGATCATCTCTCTGGCTTGTTGTTCAGTATGGCATTAGATCTCCTTACTGTTTCCACCAGTGGGTGTTTTTAGCCTGTAGTATGTACTGGGGTGTGGGCTGGCAGCCTGGATCAGCTTCTCCTACAAGCAGCTCTGTGCTACTTTAATTGTCAAACTCCTTCAAAGGCCAGTCTTAAATTCCACTGCAGACACGCTGTCTTCATGTTTACAATGCACATACTACAGCGCCTTGTAGCAAGGCTAGGTGAGTTGCAATGTTTGCGTTTTCCTCTTAGAGCTCAGTTTATTTTGTTACTTCGTTTTCTGACTTCTCTGACCCATTTTATCCATTTATAAAACTGCCAGCTCTGTGAAGCCCGTATTTTTGACTGCTTTTGCTAACAGCTCCCACAGAAGAATGAATTATAATGATCAGGAAGAGCAAATACAATGCATTCAAGAATTCAAGTGCTCACTTTTGTGCTTGCTTGCTTCTTTTATGTCTTTTGCTACTTTAGTATAAGCAACAGCATATGATACTTTTGTACATGTTTAGACAAACTGGTACGTTTTCCTGTTTTCCATTCTAGTTTGGGAATCTCAATAGATTCTTTGTATTGCCTTGTCTGCCCTCAGTTATTGAGTCTTCCTCTTCTGTTTCTGGTCAGACGCAGCACTTGCTGATCTCTATTGATATAAACTAGTTAATTATCATTACACTTCTGCAAGAACTTGAATGTTGTTGTTTCCATATTCAAAGGGCAGGAAATAATGCAAAAGATTAAAAGATTTGACCAAAATACCAGTGTATTGGATCTAGAGGTATCTATTTGTTGCTAGCAACGCATACATGATGTTGATCTTCAAGTTGGTCAGATGGCTTTATGGCCACGAGAATGACTGCACATAAAAAGAGAGATTCAGTGAGTGCTATGGGTATCATGGATGGAAGATGGGATCGGTTCAATCTTGGTATATGTGGAGTGAACAACACTGATAGGAATTGTTTTTTTCGGATAGCTTGGGCATGAATTTTGTAACTCCAAATGTATTTGGTAGGTAACAGAAGGCTGACAGGCCTGTGAATGGCCAGTGGTTTTAGAGACTGTCACCTGAACTATATCGTCACTTGTGTCATTCGTGCTAAAAGTGCTGGCAGTTCCTTGTATTTGTAGACTTCATTTTTTAAAGTGAGGAAATGGCAGAGGTGCTGTAATTGATGGAAGTCCATGGCTAAAGCCCCAGAGAACACAGCTACATACTGAGGACCTTGAAAATAAGTCTCATTGGGAGCATCCTTAAATTTGTCCTTTTATATTTCCTGTTTTATTATGCTCTTGCAAGAGGGAAGATGGCCCATATGTAGGTTTAATCTGTGTTATTCAGGAAACAGTATGTAGGGAAATTTGAGGCTTCTTCAAATCCTTGCCCACACTTTTAGGATCTTCTGAAAGTTTATTTATTCACAGCAGCATCAAGTCTGAATGAAATACAGAAGTTAAGATGGAAAACTCACAGTATCTTACCATACAGCTTTTCATGGTTTGCTTTCCTCCTCTGCCATTTACTCGAGGGCAGAACTAGGGTAGAGAAATAATTTTTGTTCGCTTCTGAAAGGTTACAGCAATAAAGAAACTCTTGTTAACATCAGAGTATATGGCAGGCAGGAGTTTTCACAGTCTGGCATTGTTTATTTTACCAGCAATTTGGAACCTTCTGCACTCTTAAAATATTGGCAAGAAAATATTTAACTGTTAACTATTCTGTGGCATGCATGTGTTTGAAGCCCTGGGGAGGAGGAGTGCTTGGGGAAACCGAGTTTTTCTCAGCTTATGATTGAAACCAGAAGGTGCAGAATATTGGTAGAAGGTGAAAGCAATATGACTTCAGATTGGAATTTTACCGAAATGTGAAACTGATGGGAGAATGTCAGACAGGTCACATATGAACAGGACTGTGCTAGGAAATAGTGGGAAGTCTGATGGAGCAAACACAAACAAGCCAGTCTGCTAGGCACTACAAAAAATGGATTTGAAAGTGAAATACTGAGTATTTGCATTTCTCTTGACCTCAGTAACTGGATAAAGGCTGGAGCAGTACTAGGTGTTAGCATCGAGGATTAGGTTTCTTAATTGCTTGCTAATTGTAGGGACTCTAGCAATTGTCACTCCATTTTGAAATGAAATAAAGTTTTTTCATTGAGAGTTTTTTAGAAGAGATGTGGCATGCTTTTTTAGAGAGGAGATGGGTGACTTGTTGTTCCTATCCAATATAAACTTGTTCTGGTCCCAAATTCTTGGAGAAAGAGACCTTTTTTTTTTCTTTAAATCTTTCCCTTGGGTCAGGATCACTCTTATTTATATTTCTACAGAAAATGTAGCCTCTTCCCATGAGGTTACTAAAAGCTATAGTAAAGGTGGCAATTTTTTAAAATTGCTCTAGCATGTTTCAGGTGAAATTGCTGTCAAGTCAGCAAAGTGACCTGATGACTGGTAGCCAGAATTGTCTAAGAAGCTGTGGCTGTCTTGCAAGTCAGGGCAAGAAGAGATACGCTGGCAGAAGAGATTCCAGTCAATGTCTGAAAAGATCAGCAAAAAATGGACAAAACTGAACATCCTGACATCATTCTTCCAATATCAGATGAAGATCCAGTGTACTATTTCTAGCAATGACCAGAGATATTTGGTGAAAAATATAAGAAACAGAACTGTGTCTCAGTATTTCTTCTGGTATATCCTTGTAACGTTCACTAACAAGTAACACGAGAGTTGCATGAGGACCATCATATTTAGTATCTACTAACAGAAATCCTCCACAAATGTGCAGTCCCTTTTTTTACTCCTCTTGTATAATTTGCTTCTCAATGTCCCATGGCAATGACTTCTGCCACTTAATTCTACTGAATGAGAAAATACTTTTATTTTTAAAGTTTTATTTGATCATTTTATCAGCTGCTTTCCTAGATTTTTTTTTAATGAGAAACAGTGAACTTCCTTGTTTACCTGCTTGATACTACTCATTATTTTACCTGTCCATCATCTTCCTCCTCATTTCTTCCTGATTGAATGTAACTAGTGTTTCCTCATATATCTAATCACTCTGGTCTTTTCGGTGTGTTTTCTCTTTCTTTTAGATCTGCTCTGAGATGAAAAGGTAATAAATATATGCAGCATTTTATATGTGAGCACACTATGGATTTATGGCAGAATAGGGTTCCTCTTTTTTCCTGTATTCTTTTAATAATAATTCCTAGAATTTTTGTCTTTTTCTTCACTATCGAATTGTTGAAATGTTTTTTTTCTTTTGAGACTTCCCCACAAAGTCTCTTTAAGATCCATTTCTGGAATTGTAGCTGCTAAACATGTGCACACCTACTATTGTATTTATCAGCACTGTATATTACTTGTCATCGTTATCTGATTGTTATTTTTATTTATTATTGTATTTTCTACTAATTTGTACTTACCTGATTCAGCTGAAATACTTTTTCAGAATGGATGCTGCTTTCCATGGCTCTGTAGTCCTGTTATATGTTATCTAATAAGTTTCCTTTAGTTTAGTACTTTATGATCCCAGGGATTTTGTTGTTCTTGGCTTTTAGCTTAAGTCTTTTTGGATGGGCAGATCATATTATAGACTATACACCTTCTAGCCTTGCGCTAACCAACATGCAGTAGTATCATACTTAGAATATGGTGGATTCTCAGAATTCTCAGTGCTGTGAGAAGGTAATGGAGCAATGTGTATTCACTGTCTCATCCAGTGAAAAAACTGGACCACCAGAGGAAACTAGCAGGAGTCAGTTTTAGAAGAAACAAAGAGGGGGTGGTTATGGTCATGGTTAGTAGACCAGGGTACTTCTTGCTGAAGCATGTTGTGGAGGCACAAAGTTTACTGGATAATTTCCTTAACATTGAGACCTTTTGAAGGTTTCTATGTAAACAAATATCAAGGGTTGAGAATTGTCCTGAGCTGAAATTAGTTTCAGAGTACTTGGAGGAAGCATGTATCAGCTTGTAGTCTTTTTACTTTTCTCAGTGTATCAGGCTACTATTGAAGGCAAGATGTGTTAGTTGGACCCTTGGTCAGATCCAGTACAATGTGTTTCTTTTGTGTGACTCTTTCTGACAGTTACTGAGGTTTGTCTGTCTCAGTAAAGAGATCAAGTTTTACAGGATCTCAGTAAGGGCTCATGGTTAGTATCTACCTTAATACCTTTCCTACTGTCTTCTCCAAGTGCCTCTCCTAAACTTGATTATGTAACTTCTTTTCAGTTTATCAGATTGAATCCTTGATTCTGGTGTATTCAGAAACATGCTCATGATGAGTTGTACGCTTTTAGCAAGCAGCTTTTCAGAAGAGGTTTTTACAGGAAAAGCCCTCTACAACTGCTTGCCCTTACAGAGAACAAGCACAACAAGGCAGAGAGCACAGCAATTTGACCTCTTTTCCCTGACCTTTCTCTTGAGAGGTTGTCAGTGAGCTCTGACAGCCACATTTTACAGGTAACAGAGCATGCAAAAGTCTTTCCATTAACATTGTTTTTATGCATTGAAGATTTTGGCAGGAACCGATTCTGATACAATCAAACATTTAGCTTTTGTCTAGGTTGATACAACGTTGAAGTAGATTGTCACTGAACGCTGAAGAAAAGTTTAAATCTATTGTCTGATGTTAATTATCTTCTGAGGTGCATTACAAAATTACTTTTAATTAGAAAAGAAGTGAATTTATCAGAAAAGTTAATATTTTAAAGTCTATGGATACTCACAGCTGTAGCTAATTGTAATCTGGGGAGCTTGTTTGCAGATACAGCAACAGAGTGGTTAATAAAAAACTCAGACTATGAAAATTGGAAAATTTTCTGCAACTAATTTCTGCAGTATCTTTGTCATTTCACAGCTGTGTGAAATTGCCTGAAGGAACTGGCCTTTTTGGCCCTTGCTACAGAGATATTTTTAATCTGTTTTGTTAATGTAATCTTTTTGATCCTAGCTACAATCTTAGTCATTTTCAAAATGACTGTCTTAGAAGTAATAGTTATGTTATTGGAAGTAAAAGGGCTGTATGCAGGTTTTCCCATTTAATGTCATGTGTGTTTATTGAAAGGGCAGCAAACACTTTAAAACTATATATATAATTATATACGGTTATATTTTATTTATAACTGATGTGAACTATATAAGTCATTCCTTCCAAATGCAACTTGAGAGAAGGTGTATAAAAAAGCCTAGATGTTTGAGGAGAGACATTTTTATCGTGAAAGATTTTCCTGTATCTCCTTCAGGAACTTCTGCTGATACTGAATGCTCCAGTAACCAAAAGTGTCAGTATGAGTCAGTTGATGTTTATGGCAGTGTGGCTAAGAGAAGTCCCCAGAGTAGACTCGGTCGTAACAACAGAAGTGTACTCAGACCTGAAAAAGTTGTTTTGCACAGGAGATAGATTATTTTTTACTGTATCAGCATGAAATACTACTTTTCTATTACAACTTTGCCCACTTGAGGAGTGTACTGATGATGTAGCGTATCGCTGCACCTGGTGTAAACATTGGAGCCTGATCTTGGTTTGAAAAGATGACTATGCTGACACATCTGCTGTGTACACAGGTACAGAAGCAAATACATTGTACAGAAGAGGCTTTTCATTCTAGCAGGAATGGTATAATGAGAATGAGGGGGTGGAAACTTTGGCCAGAAAATTCAAATATGAAACGAAATACACATGTTCGACTGTGAGGATGATCTACTTTAGCCAAACACAGCTTACTGAGCTTAGTTCAGAGGGGACTCGGTGAAATATAATGGTCTGTGATATGCAGAGGGTCAGATTCTATGATCTAATCATTTCTTCTGGCTGAAATCTCTTAATTAAAAACCCTAGTTCAACCATAACTTTTGGCCTAAAGAGAGGAATTTCTGCATGAAATTCAGTGATTAGCACTTGTACAAGGTGCAGTTAGAAGTATTCCTTCTGGCTTTATAGTCTATGGATGGATTAATGTGTTAAAGTAGCTTAAGGGTGCAACACATGCTGGCAAAAGCCGTAACAGAAAGAAACTCTTGTTAAAGGGCTTTCAAATAATGTAGCCTGTGGACGTCGCAGCTATGTCTACACTAGCTTTTAGTGTGGTCCGACAGGAACACATCTGCTGAGTGAAACAGTTGATCATCCAGCATCCTCACTCCACAGGGATGATCTTTACTTTGCACTGGATCTAGGCTGGTCCTGTGGACCGAATGCCTCTTAGCAGGTAGAAGGTACAGCACACTAGAGCACATTTTTCAGTTTGTATGTGCTGAACATCTTTGCAGTATAAACCAAAGCATGGTAGGTAGGGATTAGGAGGAGATTTGTTACAAAAGAATACTCTCAGTCCAACAGAAGACTAATCCTATAGCAGCTTTCACTTTGTAAACTGTGCCCATACATAAGATATTTTCATGCATGTCCAGCACGTGTGCTCTTACTTTCCTAGAAATTTTCTTAGAATACAAAACCTCAGCTGAGACTTGATATGGTAAATTGTGTGAAATAGCTAGTAAGCCTCACCAGTTGTCTGTTGAATGATGCATTTTAAACTCATTAAGCTTGAAGATGAGATTTGCTGCAGTATAATAAGGAAAATGCAGTAGTCCCATGCTGCAGTCATCTTGCAGGCAGAACATGGGATCGTGGAGACTTTCAGTGAAAAGTTGTGACGTGTAGTAGGAAGATATGTTAGCTGTACATTTCCTTTTCTTGAAGGTCTTATAAATGTGAGAGATGTACAAAAAACACATTCCTTGTTTTTAAACTAAGTTCTGTATGTCAGTTTAGGCAATGGTATATAGATTTATTCTGGTGATAGCTCTGCAATGGGTTGTTCTGATGAAGGCAAAGGGGCTAAGTCCCTAGAAGAGCTCCAGATGTTACTGATTTTTTTTCTTGTTATTAGCAATTACGCACTTGGAATTGTCTATCAGTTTTTCTTCTTAATAATAAACTGGAAGAGTCAGCAGAATCACAACCAACCAGAGCATGAAACTTAGCAGTGGTAAGAGCATGTACAAGCTTAAAAAGGGGAAGTGTTTCCAACAAATGCTGCTTTGGAGTTACTCATTGTTCTGGTTTTATAAAGGAGGATTTTTTCTTGCAATGTTTGTACTTAACCAGTACTGGTTGTATGCTTCAGAAACTGCAATATTCTTTTAGATGTAATTTTATAGCCTAAGATACTGCTCCATCCCCAAAGTCATATATTTTAAACTTTGTCTTTTAAGATGCATTTATTACCATTTTTGTTTTAGCTTGGTTATCTCCTTCATCAGCCTATTTCTTTCTAACTTAAAGCTGCTGCTCTTTGTTTTTAGTATAGAAAGCTGCTTCCCTAGGGATGTATAGTCCAGGACTTGTCTCTGTAATGGGACTATTTGTTTTCTTTGCCCCTTGCAGTTGCCTGCTGTAACATTTGTAGTATGTGTTAAGTAATCCTTGAGGTAACATTTTTATTATGTCATAAAAAGTGCGTGGCAAATATATAATAACTCATGGAATTTGTTTATTTAAAATGGAAGGATAATTTATTGAGTGTGTTACATGAGACCTGCTCCCCCTTATTAGAGCTGTAGAAGTGCAGCTTATTTAGAAGTATGTTCTATTGAGAAAAACCACGATCTCTGACATGCATAGAAAGTTTGAGCATGGTTGGGTAGAAATGACATCATAGTTTATGTACTCAATAAAAGTTTAATTAAGTCCTTACAGAAGTTGCAGTCATCATTTAACCCTCTGATTTCTTATGCTTTTAACATTCAGTAATAACCAGTCTCCAAATCTTGATAGCCTATAAAATATCTGCATGAATTTTAATAGTTTATATTAATGGAAAAATATGAGTAACTGACATGAAAGAAATTTTCCTTGTGTTTGTACTATATGTGTTTCTATAAAAATCAACAGATGAAGAAAGATAGTGGTTTAATGGAAGAATATTTGAATTGGAGCTTTGCTAGCATGGGAAAAACTACTTCATATTTTGGTAGAAAAGCTGTTGCATAATTACCAAGGTGAGTGAATACTGAGAGTACTCTTAAGAATACTAAGACAGTATATAGGACATGGTTCACAGTGACATAAGCGTGGTCAGCTGTGCATCAAAGACAGCAATGCATATTCCATAGCAGAACTGATGACCTACCCTGTATTCCTGTTTGCAGGTTTTTTTTTAAACCTGTCTCCAAGATGCAGTCACATACAGAACTCTTCTGCTAGTAAGCACGTATGAGGATAATTATCTTTGTCATTTATACTTACGCTGTATGCAACATCTGTAGAAATGAAATGCTTAGATCTGTCATGAGAGTCAATAAAAAGAAGAAACTTTACCAGTTGAAGTGTAGCTTAGTCCTCAGGAGAGGAACTGTTAATCATTTTGGTAGAAGTAAAAAGTATGGGTAAAAGGAATAGACAGTTTGTATGAGAGAAATACAAAGTATTTCAGCCACCACTTTGGTCCTAGTAGTTGATCTCTTTTGGTTCTGCCTTAAGCTCACATGGGGTCAGTTCTGCAAGCCCAGTGGATGACCAACAAATATTTAAGCAACTGTTAAAATTAGGTGTGGAACTGATTCAGAGCTACAGCACAGGGGGAAGTAGTCGAGTATTCAATCATTACAAACTCTGAAAGAAATTTAGTCATAGTCAAAAACTAGGAAGTCTGAGATTCTAGTGAGATGCTGTAGGAATAGACCTCATGTGATTCCTGAATGAGAAAGTTAACATTGACAAGTAAGGAAGGAGTAGTGGTAGGAATGGTGCATCTAGCTTTAGCATTACGGTACTTTTGCTGTTATAGAACATCCAGATCTGGAGTCTGCACTTTAGGAAAAGAAGTTGCAAAACCTCCCAGGTTCTGAAAGATCTGTGAGAATGAATCAAGGTCTGGAAAACCTGCTTAATAGTTAAAATTCAGAGGAGTCTTCATTATCTTAGCCTGTGCTGCCACTGAAAGGACAGCCTTGCCTTCACTCCTTCCCCAGCTGCATTTTTTTTCTCCACTCATGTAGCTGTATGTCAGCGCTGTTGGCTGAGGATATTTCTGCTGTTTATATATTCTGAGTAATGCTGTCATTTGCGTACAGAATGAACAGAGCTGTTGTTCTAAAATGTTTGACTGCACTAACATCATTACTTACCGCTAAATCCTAACCTACATGGGCCAAGGCACTGCTGCTTCTTTGTCTGCTCGAGGGAAACTGATAATATTTTTCTTCACCACCTCCTCTTTAGCACCTATACAGATCGTTTTCTGGTTTATTTTTCAGATTAATTCTGTTGTTCTAAAGGAAGATTTAAGAAGTATGGTAGAAAATTTCTATGCAGCTCTATTTGGATATGATGAGGTAAGAAGGATCTTTTCAGAGAATGTGCAATAACAAGTAGACCATCTAATTCCTGAATACAGAATACTCCAGACAGGTAAAATGTGCTATACATGTCTTTGGAGAAATGTTACGTTATGGAAGCAGAATTCTTAGTTATTGTGAATCTCTTACGCCTTGGATTAAAGTGCTTTTAAGAAAAAAGAAAGCACACAATGTATTCATTTAAACTATGGGACAGGGAAGGAGGGATGTTCTTTGTACCGCTTCACTGTCACTGCTTGGCCATCAATAAATCATTCCCTCCCCCTGAATCCCATGGTACTCAGCTATACTTTGAAAGTGAAGAGAGTATAGGGAGTCTATGTGAGAGGGTATTTATAGGAAGTATCTAATAATATGGGGAGGTGAAAGCGCCACTGTGCACAAGTATCCGCAGGACTTTCAAGAAGAAAATACAATTACATCATCTCTTTTAGTAGGTTTGTTGGTTTGGGTTTTTTTGCTCTAGTGGGTGTTGCTCTTACTCAGATGGTGATATTTTTTGCATGGTCATAGTCATTTGCATTATTAATATCTTGTAAAAGTAGACTTCATAGAGTTGTGGACAGTGTATGCAAGACTTTAACCTAGTTTTAATATAGCCAGGCTGTGTCTGCCTGTGTCTGTCTTTTTTCTTTTTTTTCTTTTCTCTCTTTGTTGACACTCTTTTAGGAAACAAAATGTCTAGTTAAATTAAAGACAAATGTTGACCTTTTTTATTTTTAACTGAATATTTTAAAGCTTTCTCTTACCTTTGGCAGATATGTCAGCAGAAGACAGGAGTTATGAGACTGTGGTGATAAAACCACATAATCTAAAAAGACAATAGAAGTGGAAGGGATTTTAGACAAAAAGTGGTTATGGATGTGATTCTTGTATAAGCCAACTTTAATACTAGATTTAACTGAAAAAGTCAAGATAGTTTGCAACATTGTATTAAATGCCATTTAATTTTTCTTTTCCAAGTGTCACAGGATTCACAAAATTCTGTGAGGGGGTGCTGACCTCTCTATAAGGCCAAAATTTTTATGGTAAAGATTTCGTAACATAGAAATGCATTTATCAGCTGCTACGTTAGAAATACCCTGACCCTTTTGATTTTTTTAATTAACTTGCCAGAATGTGTGTTACAGACTGCTCTGTAAATTAATTTAAGGCCAGGGTTGTTTTTCCATTCTGGGAAAGAGTGATGTTGTTGCCTTTTTCATATGTTCAGTCCAGAGCAGCTGTGGGCTTTGAGACAGCTAATACTGTCAGTTGCCAGGCAGAGTGATGTGGTTGTCTTGTGTTCAGACATTCTTTACATGCAGTTTTTAATCCCCTTCTGTGCTTCCTTTAGGGAATCTTGTCTGATGATCATGTTCTGGCAGCAGCTCTTTGGAGGAACCTTTTCAACAGGAACTGTGAGGACCCTCGGCATCTGGAGTTACTTGTAGAATATGTGCGCAAACAGGTACGCTACAGCTCATGATTAGAATATTAAATATTCCTTTTCATTGCTTGTGTACTGTGTAGCTCAGTTCTCCTCATAAACAGAACTCGTTTTTATACTCAGTGATTATTTTTTAAGGAGAAAAAGGTAGAAATATAAAAACTGGTTGATATTACAGTTTGATGAAAAATGGCTACAGAGACATTAATGGAAAATTGCAAGCAATCCTGCTTATCTTTTTCTGGACCTATGCTATGGAGGGACGTGATAAAATGTGTCAGAAATGGGTTGCAACTTGTTGTGGGATTATAATTGGTGTTGCAGAGTTGAGATCCTCTTCATAAAGAAATAGCACACAAAGCTTAAAAGTCTCCTGATGATCTTTGTGGGAAAGAAGTAAAACGTTTTGTTTTCCAGAATGATTTCAGTTTCTTTTACTTATTACCTGGTGGAAACAATACTGAGTAGCATTTGTCCTCTCGACCCTTAGGAGGTTTGTGAATTAGGTTTCTAGGAAACGTTGGTACAATAGAGTCCGGGGGGGTACCAAAGACAGGAGAGGGGTAAGAGAGGTTCTGGAGGAATTGTGTAGGCTGTTGGACAAGGAATTGAAGGCCAGAACCTCCATGATAGTATTCTTTGTAGTATTTCGTGTACTATATACAGGACCAGATAAGAGATTTGTAGAGACAGGATTTCAGTGTACAAAATGGTCTGGGAAGTAAAAGGCTGAATTTTGTAAGGGACTGGGGACTCTTTTGGGGTGCTGGAGGGCTTCCCAGGAGGGACAGACAATTTAATGCTTAAGATCGCTGATGCTTAACATTAGCAAGGGAGTAGGAAGGTTTAAAACTGAAGATTGGCAGGGAGCAAACACACATAAAAAGTATGTAATTTGGGGCAATTTGCTGCCAAGTGGAGAATTTGTTGCACTTGTGTATATTCAAATAAAAGATAGCACAGAAGCTATCAGCAGTTGAATAGGAAGTAGTAATCACACAGATAAATGTGGTACATTGGGGAAGAATCAGCACAGCTTCTGTGAAGACAGGTCATTCCTGTAGGCAGCTCTAAAGTGATGCACTTGAGAAAAACAGTCCCATCTTTACATATATATTAATGAGCTCTGAACTGTCTGTTACCACACAGGAATGAGTCCTTGAGATTATAACTGTAGTACCAAAATGTCAGTTCAGCACTCTGTAGTGTTTAAAAAAAGTAAAACAAGTACTCAGAACTACTAAGGAAGGAAAAGAGAATAAAATAGTGTTGCTAGGCCACTTTTTAAGTCCCTGGTACCCTTGTGATCTTGAATGTGTATGGTTTGGGTTCCAACCATCAAGAAAGATAAAAGCTGAACTGAAGAAGGCTCAGAGAAGAGCAGTAAAGATGATATGAAACAGCTCCTCTATTAGCCATGAGTAGCACTGCAAGGTCCAGTCAGAGGGCAGCTCTGGGAAATTCTGAAGACATATGTTCATCTCCTCCAGCTCATGTTCTTTTCTATTCTAAATCTCGGGTGTTCCCTGCTTGTCAGCCTTTTTTTTTGTATAGTGAAAAACCTTGGACTATATGAAACTACTTTTATGAGAGCGCTCCCTGTAGATGATGATGTTAGCAGTGTGTCCCATGAATTAACTGCTGGGAAGATAAAGTGACTCATGTTTGTGTTACTTTTCTTTGTCCTGTTGCCAAACTTTCAGAGGAAGCATTAGCTGAGGTGTTAGTAGAAGACCTTATGCAGTTAACTTCAGCAGATACTTATCTCCTAGTCTTTCCATGACTACTGCATAAATTAGCCTGTTAGGTCTACCTCACACAAATGGCAAAGTATGCTAAAATCTCCTTGTTCTACTTTCTTCCTGAAAAGCAACACGTTTGCCTAGCTATTGAGGAACTTGAATGAGTGATAGGACATCTTGCACTAATGTCCTGTCCTTGCAGGTGCAGCACCTGGATGCACTGAGTGGGGAGGACTTGCTGCTGACGGGCGAGGTGAGTTGGCGGCCACTTGTGGAGAGCAACGCCCGCAGCATCCTCAAGCCCCTTTCCCCTGTTTACAATGATGAAGGACTCTGAGAGCACCAACACCTGACGTTTCTATCAGTTTGTCAGATCAGCTTGGGAAGCATGCCGGAAATTGAACTGAGGTGAAGTTGTGGGGTCAGGAAGGAAAATCTGCAGTTGAAAATATTTGATTAGGTCTCCTATCTGTGGTGCCTCAGTAGCGAATCGGACAGCCATACTCTTCATATTTACCCACCAATAAATGCTAGTTGGTTTGAGAACCTCTGTCCTTTTTATGGCACTGAGTGGTCCTTACTGACAAATTGAAAGACCTGCCTTCTGTCTTTAGGAAACAGATATTTTACCATGACTTAAAGTTATCTCAAGAAGACATTTCTGTCCCTTGCCTCATTGGGAGAGCTGCTACATAGAGACACAACAGTGTTCCTCTGCTCACTGAATGGTTGTGAATGTAAATCTGAGCTTTGCATATTACATAATGTATTGTAAAAGCCTGATATCAAGATGGGATGGTCCATTTTTGCTTTAGTGGAGTTAAGAATTGCTTTAGCAGATTCTGAAGGGTTCTGTGAAAATCCTTTTTTAGGAATTCTCCACTCTGTTGCACAAGGATAGGAGGATGCAAAGAGTAATGCATAGTCCCCAGTAATCCTCTGTGACTCTAGCCATCTTAATGAGAATAAAGTCCAAAAAGTGGCTGGGCTGTCACTAAGAGCTGTCTCAGAGTACTTGGTATTTTAGTCTGCCTTGCTGATATTTCCAGATTGTTTTTGGAGTTGTAGTCCAAGAATTTCGTTATGAAAAAGAACATCCCTCTTTCTGTCTATGCCGCTTAATGGGACAGGACTATGCCGTCGTCCATTCCCCAGAGCAGTGGTCCAGGGCTTTTTGATGAGCCCTATCAACCCTAGTGAAAACTTTGTATGACTGTGCAGGCAAATTACACCAACCTAGTAATTACAGGAACAAGAGCTCCACTGATTAAACGAGCAGAGGCTGCGGTGTACTGTGTAGCTGGATAGTTCACCAGGCTGCTTCCAGGTCAGTGACAAAAACAGTTTTCATTTCTCTCCTGTCTAAAATCCTAGTCAATAATAAAAGTCAGTCTGAGTAAAATTGATGTGTACGTGTTTTCTCTGCCATGTGCGCTTTTGATAAGAGTAAGCCCTATAATATCAGGACTTCTTCCCAATAAAGCTATGAAACAGAAGATGAAGATGATAATCCTTAATCTGTGAAACTAAACCTTATTTTGTGAATCCTTAATCTGGTAAAAGTGTGACTGTGCCTGGCTGTGAGTGTTCTTCCTTCTGCAGTTTCTTTCTTCATATTGTGTTTGGGGGTATATTTGACATTCCTTCTCTGTGTAAAGAGCAGTGGGAGGCAGAATATAGGCTCCCAAATGCTGGCTTGCTGGTTTTCTTTTTTAAAATCTTTTCTTGGGGAACCTTCTGTGGATAAAAAAGACATTTTGTTATTTTTATTTTCCCAAGGTGAACTTCCTCAATTTAACTTGTTATAAAATGAGTCATGTAAAGAAACCCTCTGTGTGTGAGGTGTATCCCTTCTCTGTGAAAACATTACAGACCAAACAACTTGCTTGCAGTTTATTTAAGATGCTTTTGTTGAAAGCTGAGCTAAGCAGAGAAACCTTGTGTGTGAAGTATTATACACTGTGTGTGAGATAATAACACCTTGTAATTCATTACAGCTGGCTTGTATTTACATAAAAGAAGGCAGAGCTGTGTAGGAATTTGCTGATTAATTTATTTTTAATGAGAGTGAAGTATACCAAGTACCAAAATAAACTTCACTTTGTGTATCTTACTGCTCCTGAAATAGGTGGAAAAATTAATGGTAGATATTTTGGCTCAAAGCTACGTACATTAATTCGTATATAAAACAGTCATTTAAACTTTAACCTCTTTCCTACGTAATTTAAACCTTGACTCACGTTATCCATGACATGGGAACACAGGACTAGGAGTACACCACCATCCAACCTGGTGCTGCACACAGGTCAGAGTCGGGTAGTGTCTGTGGTGCTGATGCTGTGAAGCCACTGAGCTGGTAGAATTCACAAGACCGCTAGTCTGGAGGTGACAGTGCATTCTGTACTCTGAACTTGGGACAGCCATGTGGTCGAAACTGAACCCTTTCCTATGCTTATGGGCGGGAGGCTCCAGAAATTGTGGTGCCAGATTGTGGTCATTGGCATCTGCTTTTGCACTTTTTATTAATGCAAGAATAAAGACCTATAATCATGGCTGTCTGCTTGTTCCATAAAATGCCTTCAACCACCTTGCTGTTACAGAGCTGAGCCAGCAGCCAGGCTGTGTTTGGACAGAAGCGTGTGGGGCCTACTCAGAGAATAAGATAGAAACTGTCTATGAATTAAAAGGGTAATCTGTTAGAGAGGAAGAATACACCAGAGGCTACAGAGGACAAGAGAAGAGTTTGCTTCCCAGCCATTAGTTATATGGAGACAGAATTTGGGTATAGATTATAACTGACCCCTCTTACTCTTGAGAGGTGCATGCCAGTAGGCTAGAAACATGCCGTTGCCAATATCTTATATATAAAGACATCTTCACAACCAGAGAGAATACATTTCCTGTAGCAAAATCTGCACCTTGCAAGCACTACAGCAGCAATGATCAGCAGGTACAAGTGAGTGCTGCCGCAAGTGCGGTAGAACGCAGGTATTTTTAACCAAACGCTAAAGCCCATCTTTTCCCATTTTTGAGGTTATGCAGAGGGAATGATTGAAGGTGTTTTGCTCATGGACAGTTCTTGTTTATGCTGCTGGATTTTTTGAAAGTGGTCTCAGAGCATTGGCTTGAAGATATTTACTGTATTTTAAGTTAATATATGCATGCACATTTCTTCTGGAAGGAGCCATTTTGAGCACTTTATCATCCAACCTGATCTCCAGTCTCATATGTGGAATTTGGGCACTGCTTACTTTTCCAACAGACTTGTTCCCCCAACTTTCACAGGTGTATTAAGATCAAGAGACATGAGCCTTTGGGAAGCACTCATCATTTCAGCCAGATCTTGGCTTTCTTGTTTCTCTGAGTAGGAAAGAAGAGCCAGTGCTTCATGTCTTCCATCTCTGCTGTTTTGCACCAGTGGGAGGGAGGTGCATGTTTTACCCACAGCCTCAAACTTGGGAAGTGTCTTGCTTCAGACTGATATTCTGAGACATTTTGGAGTGGAGAGAGAGTCAACTGATACCCTTTGATGCCTGCTGTCTATTTTAGGTGGTTAAATGCTTTTCTGTGTCATTACAGCTTCTGTTCACACTGCCCTTTGGTATTTATATCTAATGGTTTTCTCCTGCTTCTTTAAACAGCTGAAGTGCTAAGAGCACAGGCATCCTTGATGATCGTCACATTTCCTGTACTGTCCAGGTGCCTGAGCTCTGTTAAAGTGCACCTAGCACTTCTTGGATTTCTGACTCCTATCCTTACCTTCTACAAAGTGGAGGTTTTTTTCTGCCAGAATTGCTGTTCCTGGTTAAGTCCAGCTGGACTTAACCACTGATGTGTCTCACTTACCCTGCCTTTGCCTTGGCAAGTAAGGTAAGCAGAAACTGGAGAATGAGTAAGAGCAAATTTTTCTACCAGAGCTTTATATTAGATGAATGTAGAGTAGATGAAATGTGGGAGGGTAAGCATCAGCTGGGAGGGGGTGGTGACTGGTTCTGCAAGCATGGTCCCTGTGATGCATGCCACTGATGGCACCACTTTGACGAGCCAACACCTTTTAGCTCAATACACTCAGAACCTTTTAACTCAATACACACAGAACTGTTACAATATCCATAGACACTCACCCAAAGGCCACGGGCTTGTAACAGAGCAGTGCTGGAGTACCACAGGGCAAAATCACAGCCATGTGTTTTAAAATGATCATCAAATGATCATTAAAATGATTATCAATGTCCATCAATGATTGCTGCCATTTGCTTCTAGTGAGGGAATGTGGTTTTGATTTGACTGTCTGACAGCCATTCCATGCCCTGTGATTTGTCCACACTCTCCTACTTCCAAAGTCTTGCAGACATCTTCCGTCAGAAGTTCAAATCAATATAGACTTGGTGCAGTCTGCTTGTAGCATTTCTGTCTGACCAGTTTAATCCTGAGCATGTAGCAAAGGTTGTCTGCATCCCAGAGATGTGCTGAAGTGCTGCTTGAGCATTTGTACAAGTTTACAGGTGTGCTGAACAATTCATTGCCCAACTTGAGTTCTAAAACTGGACTGTGTATGTTTTATTCCAGGAAGAGGAAAATCCCAGTGCTGGGAGTTAAAAATGTTTACGTTAACACCTAGAAGTTACTGTCTAACTCTTCTGCTGATAGAGTTGTGCCATGAATGCAGCTGTCATCTGTTGTGATGTTCTCCAGCTTCTCAGGTCACAGTGCAGATGTTTAGTTGTGGTATTAGACTTGTATATGGGGGTTTTTTGGCCAGGGCTGGTGGCAGCTAGTTTCTCAGTAGACGTTCCCCTGTGTAGGCTCCTGCTCTCCTCATCTGCCTCTTCACATTTGCGCCGCTTTGTCTGATCTCTGTTGTTGTCTTGTATAATAAACTCTAATCGAGCCTTTTCTTGTTCCTTTTTTTTTTCCTGTGATAAATCTGTGTCCCATTCTTTTGGCTGAACTGTGCTGCAGTGCTTGACTAGGCCTTTGGTGTCCTGAGACTAGATTTAACCCCTCTTCCAGCATTCTGGGTGATGGTACTTTTACCACTCTGTGGCAGGCCTTAGGGAGCGATATCTCCATCTTTTGGGAATACTGTGTCTGCACAGCCTGGCCCTCAGCACTGTTTGTCTTTTCATGAAGGTCTGAGAAGACAAGGAGAGGGCAGAGTTTACACAGGAGTCTGGGAAAGTTGGCAAGGACATAGGAAAGACTTGGGCTCAACGTAAGTAAGTGGTAGGCTCTGCTGCTTGAATAATTGTGCTGTGCTTGTGAAGTATCCATCTCTCTTCTCTGCCTGCAAAGGGAGTATCACCCCCTGGTGCTGTGGGCTGCATGGCCTCCAGCATTATGATAGAGCAGTTGCACATTAATAGTATCATGATCCTTCCCAGACTCCTCTGGTGAGCTTTTTTTACCACTGGCCCTTCTTCAGGTGTTTCGGGCTATCCCGTGCATCCTACTTGTGTTCTTGCTGAAGTTGCTGAACATGTTGAGGGAGTACTTGTTTTGCTCACAGTCATTCAACCTGCTTAGCAGCTTGCTCTGCTCATTTGTGGGACAGAGGAGATATTTGGGCCTCATCCTTCCACTGGGAATGCAGAGCAGGAATGCCGTGTGATTCCACCTTCTGCTGTTATATTTCAGTGGCTGCACCAGATGTGATATGCTGGGAGCAGTCAGGGAGTTTAGGTCAAGTGGCAATAGATCTGCTTGAGGGACCTGGGGCAGACTAGTGTAAACAATTTCCTGCATGCAAGGACAGGAACCAGAAATACCAACTGTCCTTATTGTCTTGTGCAGGCATGTTCATGTAGGAGAACCCTCCAACATGTTGTTGAGACTGGACCCTGTTGGTGTTGGCAGGCAACTGCAGCTCTCCTAGGAGGTAAGAGCTCCTTCATGCTTATTTGGGAAGCATAGTCTTGCACATGCAAAGCCTTCATTAACAATTACGTCACTGACTAGAAGAGTGAGCTGGGCTCGTTCATTCCTCATCCTGCCTGCCAGCCTCCTGGGCTCCTCCACATCCTGTCAAAGCCAGGCATCTTAGAAAGATTTGCTCATTATCCCACATCCTCCCCTCATACCCTCTTCCTGCTAGTAACTAGACGCATTGATGTAACAATGCCCAATTCTGTTTCTGTGTATTTCCTTTCAAAGTGCTTTTTCACATGTTCAGTACCAGGCAGCAGGCTGGGAAGAGGCACACTGTGGTCCTTCTCATGACTGCTGTGAATCAGCACCCTGAGCAGCTCAGGGCTGGACCTCAAAGGGCCACTAGAGCAACTCCATGGCCACACACTGGCTTCCCTGTGTGGCACGTGGGTGGAAGGGACTTCAGACCATCAACTGGAAAGAACCTATATGCTGAGCACACCACTGAACAGGGAGCCAGCAGAAGCGGTTGGGTTGTCTACCTGCCCTGCCATGACTAGCAGTTAGCTCACGTGGCCTAGAGCTGGCACCTGGCGACCAGTGCCCTCCTTCAGCTGAGTGGGTGCAAAACCATCTATCCCCTCATTTGGAAGAGTTTTAACATACCATTGGAAACAATGATACAAGGCATTTGTGAGTTGCTGCTACGTTGGGAAGAATGATTCTGTAATGCCATGGTCAGGAACTCCAGACATGAAACCGGGAAACCTGACTTTGCCCTGATCTGTTTGTGAGTTCAGTGCTGACACAAATTTCAGTGCAGTACTTTTCTCATCTAGCTGCACTTGCTGTTTACATCTGGCCAGTGAACTCTGTACAGTGGAACATTATGTGCTATGCTGTTGCCTTCCAGAAATGCCTATGGTTACGTGTGTTTGAGCACAATGATGTTTTGTGGGGGAAGGTGGGGTTTTCAGTCTGAAATAGAGGAGGGAAAAAAGCAAATCTGGATTCTCATATCCCTAGGTGAGTGCTCTCCAAGAACTGTACTATCGTGAAACAAGTTGGCAGGCTCCTTTCCATTTGTGCTTGACAAAGAAGCAGCGGGTACATTTTATGGAAAGCCCAGGCAAGGTGCTCATGTTTGGCGAGCTCCAAGAACATCTGTAGTGGGACACAAGAATGAAGTATTGCCTAATGCTTGGATCCTGACTGAGCTGAGGTATCAGCCAGAATATAGTCTGGGGGACATCTAGGGATGTTGACTTGGAAGTGGGACTCAGGGGGTGTGTGTGTTTAGCCAAAGGGAATTTTTCCCTTATCTTTCTCTGTTGGTTGCAGAAGGTGTGTAGACAACACTTCCAGCTTTTAGCTGTTAAAAAATGGCTGATGTGATTCCCACATCCTGTGTTGACCAGTCAGTCTGTGGAGTTCCAATTACAGACATTTATCTCTTTGCCAGACAGCAGGGACAGGATACCCTCTCATCTAATTTTAGGTGTCTCATGGTAAACCTCTGTCACTGACTTTGGCAGCCTGAGCTCTCCTGCTCAGTGAAGAGAGATAAGCACTTTCATGTCACATTTCATCTGACCTGTTTCAGAGATCTGCTGCAGGGTGAGGTAACTGACTCCCTAGAAGTGTCTGCCTCTCCCCACCAACCTTGAAGAAGCCCAGCCTGACAAGCCTGGCTGAATGAATGGTGTATGTTTACACCCTCTATACTTTCATGTGCTAAGGTCCATGAGAAATTACTGGAGGGAGTGTAGATCATTAGCAAACACCATCTGGAGACAGTGGAAATTACTTTACAGAGTCAGCAGCAAGTTGTTTATCTGGCAGAAAACAAGCATTTGATGACTTTTTAAAAATCCATGCTCTTTTCAGCTCTTTAGGAAGGCAAAAAGTAGGGTGATGTTACCCTTCTTCTGTGTTATCAACAGGGTGACATTATCAACCTGGCAAAGCAGCTCCAGAAAAACGCCCATCATGTTGTAGCCCCTTCCCTTTGTTTTTTCCCCAAACTTCCTTACATTATGTTTGGCTGTTCATCTCACATTTTAAATCAATGTTATTCTTTAAGCTGCTCTAACACATACTTACACCGGTAAGACTTCTATGCCAGCAGCTTTATTATAATTTTGTCCATTATCTATTGTCCATGACTGCTAACCCTGGTAAGAGTTTGTTCTGACTTCAGGGATCTGAAGACCAGACAGCTAATCTAAACTGATCATCTCAATCCAGCTGTAGTCCATGGAGAGTGATGGTCCCTTGCGGGCACGATTCATCCCAGCTGACTTGGAACTTTGTGTCTAAATGTGCTGGTTCACACTTTGGCATGACTATCTCTCTCCATTGACTATAGCCCAGTGTATTAGAAAGCAGACATTTAGCTTTTAGATGACTTAATTTGGCCTGGATTTATCTACAGGGTTTGTGTAACTTGTACCTAACAGACTAGCTGATTAGATCAACTATCTAGCCAGTGCTTCATTCTCTGGTTAGCCTCTGTGGCATTTAGTAGCTTCAAGGTAAGTGAGCTGAATGGGGTGGGTAGGTCTGCATTGCATCCTGGGGACTCCTGTGTGTCTCCTGTGCACAATTTTTCATGTGTGCGTTCCTAACACAGCGTTTTAAATCACATACTAAAGCCTGCCTGTATCATTTCTCCAAAAATAGCTCCATGATGCTTTTGGGAAGATGGAGGTAACTAATCCCAAAATAAACAGCATGTCATTCACACAGCACCAGACTCGTAAGTTTGAATGTCCCTTCCTTGAAGGATTTCCAGGGAGATGCTAGAAGACCACATGAGCTATTGCTTTTGTAGCCTGTGGTATCTAAAGACATGAGCTGTGCTAAGACTTCTGCTGTGCTTCATACAAACACTATAGCCATATGATATAAAAAAAGATGGTGTTTTGGCTTCTCTGTCGAGTGCCAGTCTAGCACAGCCTGGGCTCCTGAGAAATGCTGAGGAGGAGCACTAGCTATGGTTCAGGGATGAACAAGTTCCTTGGCTGAGTCTGATTACCTACTTGGGATATTTGTACTTCGTTATAACTGACACTGAGAAGCACGTTTGATTTGGAACAAATTTCAAGCAGGAACAAGTTTCAGCATCTGCATTTCCACTGTGAGCACAATGAGGGACAAAACAGGTTAGAGCCTGCTTGGCCAAGGGTGGGGACCTCTCAGCAGAGAAGGTGAGGGCAGTACATGAATCATTTAAAAGGGAAGGAGCAGCTTGAAGAGCTGATCTCCCTCCCATTACAAAAGGGGTACTCTCAGCACGAAGTATCAGGTGTGTGTCTGAGGGAGCCAAGTGGGGGAGCAGGGAAAAGCTAGCTCCTCCCCCAGAGTGGGAGGCTGTACCTGGTGATTAACTCCCATGTGGAGGAGTGGAGCTCATGCTGAGTCCTGAAGGAACCTGTTGGGAGGAGCTCAGGAGTGCAAGAGGGCCAGAAAAGACCTGAAGTCAGACACAAGACTAATCCAGCTGCAGAGGCACTTCTTAGCATCAACAGTTTTGGTCATGTTCAACTACCTAGCAGTAGAGGTGAGACCCCAGTTCCACCGTAGCTATGGGGGACAGCAAGGGGTGTCTGGGCCACTGAAGAGTCGCCTAGAGCAACTGAAGAAGCCGTGGTGGAGAGAGCCCACTCCACTAGTTCTCCAGCATAGTGAAACAGCCAGGCTTGCCATTGATGCCTTTCTTGAGCAGGGGGAACGTGGCTACCTGAATGCCATCACTGAAGAACGGGAGCTGCCTTTTCTTTCTATCCTGGACATGGAATATATGAGCCATCAGAGAAACCAAAGCTTTCCAGATCCCAATGCAATGAAAGACAAAGAGGCTGACTCTGGTGATGTGGACACTGGAGACAGGTCCTCCCTCAACTCTGAACTAACATCTGGCACCTACTTTCCACTCATGTCTGATGTGCACCCTCCAGAGCTGGAGCTGGGGTGGCCAGGGATGCCACTCTTCACGGTTTCTGGCCAGACTCAAGCCACTGTGATTTTCCAAAGAAACAAAGCTAACAGCATTAAGGATTTGCTCCGGTCTCTGATCAGCCGGGCACGGACGGTATGTACAGAGCTGGGTCCCCTGAATGTGGTCTTGTGCTACCAACTCCTGGTGGCTGGTCCCACAGCAGTATACCACGTGCTCCAGGCTGTTGCTGTTCTCTAGATGTCTGGCATGATGTGATTGCTTTTTCTCTAGCAGATCTGTAACTGTTCTCACTCCTTTCCTTTCCTGTAATTTCTCTCCACTGGGGATTTCACGTCATACAGGAGTGCCCTTTAAGGTGCTCTGAGTGTCTATTTGCAGGTGTGCAGAGCACCAAAGCCTGGAGCAAGTGAGTGGTAGGGCATGTGGCATTAACACTTCCTCAGCCAGCAAGTGTGCAGCAGCCAGCCCTTCCACCCTCCGCCAGGGACTTTGCACGGCCAGGGCTTTTTTCGACCCCTAGATGTCATGTTGAGCTGGACAAGAGGATATCTCAGGTGAATTACTGTGGGAGAATATAGGACCTGAGTAAACTTGTGTGACTGTAAATCTCTGCCTGTGGTTTGAAGTCGGTTAGGATACATCATCATATCTTCTAGACTTGATGTCTGTGCCTCTCGGAGGGTGAGTTAAGATCAGCCCATTTGCCCCATCGCAGTTTCTGCTGGGTAGAGATTGCCAGCCCTTGGATGTAATAAAAACTGGATGACTACTATACTTGCCTACCAAGCACAATCCTGGGATGAATTTACTCCCTAAATTATGCTCTTTCTTGTTTCTTTTTACTTTGCTGTGTAAAGTAAAAACAAATAATTTTAAAATACTGTGCAAAATACAACAGCTCAGACAAATGTATCTCAGACACATTTTCAGCTTTTATTTGTCCTCTTTATGGTTCTTCTTATCTGTTTCATGTTAATTTTCTTGGGCAGTATTTCATTTCAATAGTGTGGTGATATCGAGTAAACATTTAGTGCAAAGTTCACTTCTCACCAGTCAGCTTCTAGGCAATTTCTCTTATCGCTCCAGTAGTTTCTTATTTAACTTTATAGTCACTCCTTAAGTTCATTACTGCTGTCCCCAGCAGATGAAACTTGGGCCATGCTCAGCTCAGATTGCTGTGCAGCATAATATCATCGAAGGACCACACAGTATTGAAATTTGGATGTGATATGAGGTAAATGGGGATCTCTTTTTCTTTTGTCCAAAAGAAGACTGTTTTGCCACATAAGCTACTGCTCAGTTGTAAGCAGCCATTGCTTAATACCTGAACTTCTATTGCACCTTCGTAGGCAAATACGGGAAGATTTGACCAGGAAGTAAGTGACAAAAAGCTTTGTTTGGCTTTGCAGGCAGCTGATTTATGATATCTTAAATGATCTGGAAAGTCCTGTGACACTTGCCACATCCTTCTCAGCAATGGAGATTAAGGCAGTCATGGCAGAATGCATAAAGTAAATGACTACCAAAAAATGTTGCCTTGTCACTTACCACGTGTCCCGGATCTCTGATGACAATATGATCCTTTACACCACATGAAAAACATCTTTTCACAGTTCACAGAAATTTCTCTATTGCTGCAGGGAGGTTGCCCAGGCAGTAGGTACTTTATTGTACTTTAAGTACATTTTGAAATTTTTACTTCTTTTGCTTGACTTAAAAAAAAAATCACTGACAGTCTTCAGCCCTTTATGTTCAAGCTGGGGAATTTCACAGCGTTTTGACTGTTGCATGAAATGTGAGAATGAGCTTTCAACCATCCTATTGGTTTATTTCCAGTGTTTTACTGGCTTCTAGGTTAGCAGCTCTGGCCAGTGCTTCCCATGATTAACTGTGATTGACAGCAGTTCCAGCTCATTCCTAACCCCAGTTACACATCTTTTAAGCAGTTACTGAGTCATTTCGCTCACCAAACCATCCAAAAGGATGTTACCTATATGTCCTTTAATGACAAACGTGCAACCCAGAGGCAAAATCTAGGTTTGCTTGAAATGCCAGCAGCAACTGTGCAGAGAACCACTTGCTTTTTTGCTTTTCAACTGCTGTTTCTGCGTTTCAAATATTTCCTCCACTAGACTTTAAGCTGTCATCATACGTCAGTCCTTCAGAGTGTTTCTCCTTCTAGCATAGAAGGGGGATACAATGTTGGTGGGATGTGGGAAAGATGTTGAGATCCCTGAATGCTTTCCCTCGGTCCTACAGGCAGGAAGGCGTGTGTCTTGAAACCTTGTTTGCTCTTTTCTCCTATACAGTCATACGGAATAACATCAGCTGATATATTTTGCGCCGGCATATTTGTACTGACGAATCGGTAAAGAGGACATTTGTTTTATTGGTACCTTTTGGTGGTGCCATTTGTCTTTCTTCTTTGCTGTATTTAACCAGCTGTCTTTGAAGATGTATTTTCAGAGTTGAGCTTTTCTTTTCGCAGACATAAGGAGATGCAGCCCAGCCACACCTTAGCCTTCATTTGATAATACTATTACAATTTTATTTTTGTTGGATGAGCTCCAATCCATTTTGAACTGTCAGTGCTGCTTCTTTCACCCCTCTTGCACATCTCTGACACTGGCTGCGCATCTGCATTTGCGTATGATGGTAGAAGGGTCCCTGATGTTCCCCCAGAGAAGCAGTGTGCTGCTTCAAATGGCAACATTACAGTAATGACCAAAACCACGCTGCTATTGGCAAATACCAGTGAAACCAGCTGTGCTGGTTAGAAACCAGACGGATGGCAACCACAGTGGGGTGCTGGTTAGTGCTGTCATTCCCAAAGTGATGACTGCAGTAATTACTGAATTGTGAATTTCCAGAAGTGGATTTAGAAATGTCATGATTTAACCCTACAACGGCAAGGTGTGAATTTTACAGAGCCTGTGGGGAACCTCTGTCTTTGCAATGTCCTGACCTGTCAAGGCTGTGTCATGGTCTTGGAGGCTGTGATCAGTATGGTGAGGAACAGGGATGCTCTGAGCCAGCCCCAGTCCTGCAGCTCCCACCACTGAAACCCAAGGGCTGGAGGCAGTGGACATACAGGTTTGTAAGGGCAGATTGACTTAAATGCCCAAAGCTTTTAAATGTGAGATATGGCTGGTCAGGAGTCTGAATTGGAGATGGTACTTAGGTACCTAACTTCCACTGCTTTATAGAGCTGTTGGAAATTACCTTTAAGGCTTTAGACCTCAAATTTTTGACAATACATTCTCAGGAGGCTTCAAGGGAAAGAATTCCAGAGTTTTCTTCCCCCAAAACTTCTTGGCTTTAGTGTTGGCCTGATGTTATTATAAAAGCTGCCTGCTTTGTTTACCGAGAGGATATGGTGATCTGAGCGGCCCTTATTGTTGTTCTGTGACACGTATGCTTAGAATAAGCAGCCACACCATGGGTGCCTGCATCTCCACTGGGCAAGGATGTGGCAGGGCACAACCTCCCCTCTTCCCTCACTGTAATGTTCCTCACTGCAAACTACAGTGCACATGGGGCTTCCAGCCTTCTTGCCCGACATTGGCTGTGGGTGCTTGCCAGCACCACCAGGAGCAAACCTACCCAAATCTCCTGTGATGGGCTCACACATGAGGAGGCTGTGAACAGAGCTACAACCTGTTTCACCTCCTGATGCCAAGTGAAGATCCACTTTGGAAAACATGAGTATGACTATAATGCAGGGCTCCACCCAGCTTGCACAAGCTGGTGTCCTGCTGCCTGGGGCACTTGCTCCTATGCTGATGCAGAAGCCCTGCCATGAGGCTGTCAAGAGCTGCAGGTCTGCCTGGCAGCCAGCTGCATCCAGCCCAGGGCACTGGGTACCATGAGTGACTCTGTGCCACATGCTGCCATGCACAGCCATGCTACTGCCTGCTCAACCCCCTCCCTCTCACAGCAAGTGCTGCAGACTGACAGTACTGGTTATGGGCAAGCAATAGCCTCGATATCTGCCAAAGCCCGTAAGCACTGGTAGAGAAAAAGCAAGATTATGTGGACCTTCTTTGCACACTCGGTGCAAGCAGTGCCTCTGAGCATGTGGAGTCTGAGGACAAAGGAGCATCAATGTCTCTTGACTCCATCATATCAGCTTCCTAAGCCAAGTTACATTGTCTCCAAGCCTGCCTCAGACCTAAGCTTGAGATGAGCTGGAATGTTGTGAGGCAAGTATGGCTCAGAGAGACTTGCCTGAGGCTTTAGGTTTGGGCTATAGTTTTTTCTTGGCCTCATCGTTAGAGGAGAGGTAACCCATCAAAGTCATTTGGCTAAATTGCTGAAGGCCAATGTGGAAAGTCATGGTGAGGTCCTGCTTTTTTGTGTGGGTCGCAGCAGTAGCTAATGCTGATAGCCCAGCAGCAACATTAATTTGGGAAGTTGAAGATGCTTCTCACTGTTTTCAGAGCTCTTCCAGGGCTGACTCTGCTGTCCACTCCAGATGGGTGCATTTCAGGAAGAGAGAATGATTTTGACGGAGCCTCATAAGTCTTCTAGGAAGACAACACTGCGGCGGGGTACAAAAGAGGTGCCCTTCAAAGTCAGGCTCTGAAGATGTGGTTTTGGCCTGGACAGTGGAAATGATTTTTAGCTCTTGATGACAGCTGCCTTGTGTCCCTCATGGATGCCATTGATCACACCAGCCTCCAGGAAGGTTCTTCCCCAAACCCTGCTGTGGTGGGCTAGGCCTGGGGTGTTCTGCAAGATGTTGAGGACCAATAACAACAGCATGTAAGGCATCATCACAGAGATGGTCTTTGGGAACAAAGCAAATAGAGCCAAGAAATCTTGTCCATCTGCAAAAGGGATATATCCCTGAAGGAGCAGGAAGCAACCTTTTGGCCCTGCTACCCTCCTCTGCCATGGCTCTGGTGCAGAGGGTCTCTCCATGGTGTGTGCAGGCAGAGCGGAGCTAAGAGAAGCTGGCTTGCCAGGAAAAAGACTGGGCAGTAGAGCATGGGGGAGCCAATGCGGCCTGCTCTGCCCATGGCAGCTGCCTCTACTTGGCACCTAGGCCATGAGTATGAGCCTGGGAAGAGGCAGTTTATTAATGAAAGCTGAAGAGCCAATGGGCAGTGGAGATCTGGGGCGAAATGTACCAGTCTAGAGCAGAGACATGAGCTTGTCCCCACATCAAAGGACAGTGATACTTGGAGCTCCTCTACCCTTTTCTGAAGCTATTCCCGGTCAAAACCATGAACATGATTCAGCTTGTTTCCATTTAAAGCTTGAACCACTCCATGTGTCAATCTCACTGCTGTCCTCTGTGTTTAGCTCTTTGTTTGAAGAGCAGCAGCTAAGCAGAAGTGGCAGAGGAAAGCTCAGCCTTGCTTTCATCTGGCAAATCACCCTGCTGCTCCATAAGGTGATTTGGACTGTGGAGAGTTGCATTCATGGCCATTCTCTAACCCAGGCAGAGCAGATGTTTGAAGACAGGATTCCTGCCTCCTCACAGAGTGCATGATGAGCAGCAGAACAAACTCTGTCATCTATTCTGTGTGCAAGGTGTAGTGCAGGGCATGAACATTGAGTAGCAGGGTAAGGTAGGCCATTGGACCTTCACTCCAAAACTTCAAACTGGGTCATCTTTATTTGGTCAGTCCTCTACTAGGTGCAGAAACTCAACATCAGAGTTATGTACACAATTACAAGTACCAGTTACCTTACTGCTAAGATATGGTAAAGACGGGGACTAAAGTACTTGGTCAATAGTTTCATTATTTTTTTTTCAGCTTTTGAAATGAAGCTGGCCTGTTGGTAAATCCTTTGCTACTTTACCTTTTGCAGTCCCCAAATGTGTTGCCATCTTCCATGAGTTCTTGGTGTTAAACGTTAATAGTTCAAGGTCTGAGTCACCAGATTGCTCTGCAAGCACCCTCAGGTGAAGTGCGTCAGGCCTGACAAGTCATTCAGCTCAGCAAGTGCCCTCCTGACTGTTCCTTCCTTCTCCATGATGTCCCTGATTCCTAACGTCACTAATGGTGATAACCAACAAATGGATCTCAGCAGTCCCCTCCTGATCCAAATAATGGCTGCCTTGATGTTGTCTGCTGGCAGCCTCACTCTGTAAGGAACAGTGGAGCAGCTTCTCCATTCACATCTTCATCTATTTATGGTTGATTTCCCCCGATTCATTGTTCTGATTGTAGGTCATACTGTACTTTGAATTTCTAGTTCTGGGTCAGCTTGCTTGTAGTAGATACTTGTCATGACCTACCTTTAATTTTCTGTATTTTTCTTCTGGTTTCTGGAGAATTCCTTTAGCCAGCATGGTCTGCTCCACAATGGGATGGGTTGCCATGGCCTTCTTCAATGTTGTTCTATAAAGAACTGGCAGATCTCTTGAAAATTCTTTTCCTTTTTAAAACCCTCTCTTGGAGACCTTATCCTGCAAGTCTTCAGTTTACAGAGGTAGATTTTCTTGAATAGNTTTTTTTTGGGGGGGGGGGGGGGTGAGGGGAAGGATGGTTTTGGTTTTTTTAATACTGTTAGTGTTATTCCGTCTTTCTACTGTTAGGTTTCATAACTATCATTTGCATCCTGGGCTGCATTAGCAGAAGTGCTGTCAGCAGGGAAAGGGAAAGGATCCTTCCCACACACATGATTCTACAATTTTGTTTAGTCACCCCTAGGATGTAATCTTGAACAAGATACCTTCTCCCTTACCTGGCAGTGTGTCCTTCCTGAAAAAAAAGATACTTCTTGATATACTAGTCATCTATGGAGTTACTCATGCTGATTGAATAATGATTTTGGTTAGTCTCAGCTCTTCTGTTTATATGCTGCATTTTTGACATATTTACTTAATACATACTTGTTGCATCAATGATATCCAGAGTTTGTGCACATACATTACACTTTCAGCTATTTCTTTCTGTGAATGGCAGATAAGACAGAAGGTAGCTTGATGGGGAATGTCTTTATGTTTATTAATATCGAATTTATCTGCCATGGTGGGGTAAGGGCTGTTAAACACAAAGGTCCAGAAGCAGTCTCATTCCTGTGGCCACAGACACTCAGGAGATTTGAACACTTAATTCATAGTTTAAAGTACAATTCACTTGGGTGTGAGATTTCAACAGTCTCTTGGTTTCCCCTCTCCCACCTCTTTTCTCCTGGCTAGGTGATAGCAATTGTGATGGATCTGTTTACAGACATGGAAATACTGTGTGACCTGCTGGAGGCCTCAAGTAGACGGCACGTCCCTGTTTACCTGATCCTTGATGAAGAGTATTTGAAGCATTTTGTGGAAATGTGCAATAAAATGGCTCTCACACAGGACGACTTCCCAGTAAGTTTTCAGTCACACACTGGATACTATAAACGGGTCTTGGAATCAATAAAAACCATGTCCCTTTGTTCTGTTCCCTCTGCCAGGTCCCTAAGGCCTAGCCTTTCTCCCAATGTCCCAGGCTAAGAAACCATAGACATTTGGTCTAGGAAATCAAGATCTCTCTGGAAGCACAGGGGAAGGAGTGGGGGAGCCTCCTGGTCCCGTATCTTGATGTTTTGTGGTCCTCATTTCAGTCTACACACAAGAAGTGTAAAGTCAAGGCCAAGGAGATGCAGTGCTGAATGCTTTGCTGGGCTGGTGCGGATAGGCAGAGGTAGACCAGAAAACTTACATTCGTGTGGACCTGTATCATCTCCTTTCCTTGTCCCTGCTCTAGGACATAGAATTGCAAGACTTAAATTGCTTATAGTTCAGATCCCTGACCTCAGTTTAGATTTAGCCAGAGCTGCTGTAGTGCAATAGCTGGGTGGAGAAGGGAAGAAGTGAGTCCCTTCAGATGCCCTGATGCAAAACCTACAATTTCTTCCTAGCCCTGTTGCACTGCCTCAATGTAAAACCACATGTTAAAAATCTCATGTTAAGATCTGCTTTTAGGCTTTGTGACTCAGTTACGGGTTAACGAGGAACTTGTGAAGAGCCTTATTCGACACTCATCAGGGTGCCCATCAGCAACGGTGTGGAGTGCCTAAAGCAGGCAAACAATAAAAATTAATGTGTCATTGCGACAAGCTCTCTTGGGAACTTGAGTACACAGAAATACAATCTAGTATCCTCCTGCTCCCCATATAGTCTTTCTGGCTACCAGAATGGAAGTTGGTTTTTTTGTTGTCCTTTGTTAGTCCTGCAAGGCCAGCAGTCCTGGCTGTGCTCCTTCACTGGACACATAGGATTCCCTTGAGGACTGATTCTCTTCCAGCCATCAATTTCATAGGTTTTCCCTTATCTTGTTGGGGAATGCTTGGAAGTTGTCTAGTTACCTCAAAACCATTCTAAACTAAAAAACAGGTTATAGAAAATGCAGAAATATTGTTTTGCAGCATTCGAAATAGATGCAGTTACAAATGCCCAAATTTCCCCTCATTTTTAACCTGTCTACAGAAAGATTAATTTAAAGATGCTTCCTTCTTCCCCATGTTGGTGATGCTCTGTCCTTTCTTGCTTCTCACAAGCCAGACCCATTTCATCTTGCCTCTTGAGATGGCAACTGTTCATGCTGGAGCATGTTTGCTTTCATAAACAACTGCATCACTAAAGTCATCACTAAAGAATTCAGATAAATTCCATCCAAAATTTATTTTATTTGCTACTTATCTGAGAGCCTGGCCATTGTTTTAAATTAGAATTAGAATGAGTTTACCTCTATGGGGATGTCTACATTTCTTTGTTAGACCTGACGTCATGTCTTGTGCCAGAATAGCTAACTAACACTTGCCCCTCCCCTCTTTCAGTGACTCATGGACAGGTCTCAACATGAAGTGCGTCTTAAGCTGATGCATTTCAAGCAGTACACTAACATACATGCTTGATATTCACATTTAAGTGGAATGAGTGTACATATTTTATTCCTGGCTCTGAGTTGCAACAGGATGTGATGGTAAATCTCCATTTGGAATTAGTGTCAATTTGGGTTTTAATGGGGAACATGAGACAATTGCCCCCTTCTACTTAGAATCACAGAATCACAGATTGTTACGGATTGGAAGGGACCTCGAAAGATCATCTAGTCCAATAACCCTGCTGGAGCAGAATCACCTAGATCAGGTCACACAGGAAGTAGCATCTTACTTCTAAGAACATTGTGTGAGCCTGCTGATGTCAAGTCCAGCAAATCCTGCCTGCAGTTGTGCAGCAAGCATTGGCAGCAGTCACAGCAGAAAACTTAACTGTTGGATTTATTCAAATGGCCATCTGCTGAACTGAAAACTGCTGTCTAACTCAAGTTAGAGTGGTACCTGGCAGCTTGGCTTTCCTGCAAGACTGCAAGATTCTCATCATATTTGGCCAATTCAGGACTTGGATTGCCAAGAGGAAGAAGAGAATGGGATGGAAAAAGGATCCAGACATCAGAAACTCACCCACACTTGGAAAGGATAGAGGGAATGAAGAAATACTGTAGCAACAAATCTATGGGTTATCCCTTACTTGAAATGGTTTTAACTTCGCTTATGGGTGGGAAGAGGAAGCTCCTCCCAGTGAGAACTAGTATTACTAAAACCTCAGCACTAGAAGAAAAACATCCCTGTGTTGATTGGAAACAGGATTAGGAGAACACCTCCCCAGGCATCCAGCGTATCTTGCTGTGTATCAGCAACTTGTGGTGACGCTTCAGAGTATCACATATTAATGCAAGTTGGCAGGGACCTCATAAAGTCAAACATCCTGCTCAAAGCAGTGTCCCCTGTGAGCTCACACATAGTTGCTCAGGGCATTACCTGGTCTAGTCTTGAAAATCTCCAAGCATTGAGATTGTACAACCTCTCTGGGTAACTTGTTCCAATGCATAACTGTCCTTATGGGGGAAAAGTTTCTTCCTTCTCAGAGGTGACAGATGAGGACTTGTTCCGGAACACAAGGAGGAACAAGTGAGAGCCACATGCAAAGACTGTAAAGCTTCAGTGCTGTCCCTGCTAAAAGTTTCCATGAACTAAGAGAAGACTGGAAAAGTACTTGGAGAAGAGGCCCAGGGAAGATTCCTACTTAGACAAACAAGAAGAGGCTCAGGAAATCCTCTCAGCACAGCAATATTATTCCTTCTCTTCTCCAGCTGCCATTGCCTACTGCAAGAGATAGACTGTTGGGTTAGATGGGCCCTGGTCTGGAGGAGATCTGCTGCTGTTATGAAGCCCTGAAGGCAATGGTGCTCCTTGGATGGGCAGGGAGACTTCCTCAGTGTAATGTGAGAGTCAAGCTTTTCTCAGCCTACTGGGATGAGCTCCCCAATAGATGTTTCCGGGAAACCCACCTCCTGCCTGCAGGGACTCTGACAGAAGAGGAAAGCCATCAGGAATGGAGTCACTCGCCGCAGGGCAACTGCCTCCTGCTCCCCACCCCGGAGGCACAACTTCCACACTATGAGTCTCACGTGAGGCCAGAGACTGGGCGAGCCAGTCCCTGGCTGCGATAGGTGGCCTGGGAGTCCACACATGCTCAACCTGCTGAGGAAAGGGAGAAGGGGGCACAGCGATGCCCAGGAGCAGCTCCTGGAGGTGTGGCAGGGGCATGGGTCTGCACCCTACAGAGAACTTCTGAAGGCAAAGCACAACTATTCGTGCTTGACTTTTGTCTGCAACACCTGCTGTTACAAACTGCTGTGCCTGGCCAGGCTGAAATCTGCTGCATGATGGAGGGGAGGCTGCCACCTCCACCTGGAGCACTCACCAGCCATGGGCAGCATCCACCTCCACCAAGAGGCAAAATGGCCTCAGTGGTGCGTACAGCCCATACCAGCTGCCATGGGTCCTTGTCTTTAGGAGGGTTGATGCTAGGCAGATATGAACTGCCTGCAAAGGCCAAGTGTGAACAGTTTGTAACAGCTCCTGGCATGCCAAAGCCAGTGCAGGTGGCAGGGGAGCTGGCCTGGAGGGGCAGCGAGGGATGATCTGGCAGACCAGCATAGAGTGCAGCCTTAGGGATGTTTCTTTACATATGAGATGTTTTGTTTGGCACTGTATCATATAGAACAGGCCTGTAACTGTTTCCAGCGACTGTTGTTCTCTTCTGCCTTCCCCAGCTGAAGGGCAATACCATTTATTATGGGCAAAACCATCACATTGCAAAAAAAGTTTCCTGATAGATACTGAGATACCCATTTGTACTGGGTCATTGGTTTTACAGGCCAAAGTTGTATCAGAGAAGTTTTTTGCAGTCTTTAAAACAGATGAGGATCAGGTCTGTTTCATTTGAGTACAGCACCTGAAAATTTTAGTATCATTTTTAAATATACTGATGAAAGGCAATTCTTAAAATGTAGACATGCCTTTCTGTAAATCTTTTTTATTGAATGCTATTTTGATTTTGAGAAGCCTGTCACTGTATAAAATCAAAATAACACATGCAATTGATCAAAATTGGTCAAAATTTAGTTTAAATGCAGAGCCATCAGCTAGTGTGGTTTGTTGAATATTATCAATAATCTGGAAGAAGTTGTATAGTCTTACATACTTTAGAAATGATCTGTAGGCTCATAGGATTCTCCAAATATTTTTCAAACCAGCATTTGTACCTAAGCGCAACTTTTTAATATTTGCTGGTATTTTTATCTTATAGAAGCAGAGAGTGTGACAAAATATTTGGTATATAGAAAACAAGAAATACTTAATACTTTGCTGCATTCTCCCTCTGTGCGCAGAGCTTCTGCTTGAGGAGCATCAATGGTGCACAAGGGAATATTTCAGTTTAGTTCAATACATGTCCCATTACCAACTCTTCTGTCTTTGGTTTCAGAACATGCGCGTAAGATGTCTGAGCGGAGACACATACTACAGCAAAGCAGGCAAGAAATTTGCAGGCCAGGTTCTGGAGAAGTTTATCCTAATTGATTGTGACCAAGTTCTTGCTGGTACCTACAGGTAAGAAACTACTGTGACAAAGACTGGTGACACTGAGAAAATATTCATTACCAAAATGCTCTTTTTTTTTTTTTTTTCTCCATGTTAATGATACACTGCTTTGCCCCTTCATTTCCACTTATGAATGTCAGGTTTTGTTTTGGTACTTTACCTTCTTTTACTCCATCCTCTCACTCTTACCTTGCTGTCTAGCTTTCAGATAGCATTAACTGCTTGCCTGCCAACATTGACACTTCCTGGACACATCTGTCTAAGAGTACCACTTCATTTCTTAAAAATGTAAAAATTGTTCTACCACCTCGGATGATGCAACACCTAGCCCAGATTCTGTCTCCACCCGATGCTGTTTAGGGAGGGCAACCCAATCTGCTATCAGTGGTCCATCCCCCTTGTCCTCTCACAGCACTCACAATTATTGCATACATGCCTACTTACTGCCTTCAGTACTTGTTCTGTACCTATTGTCCATGAATTTGCCCTAACTCATTGTCTGTTCTAAACCAATCTCCTACTAATTTAATGAAGTGCCCCTAGTTCTAGTGCTGTCGATTGGTAAAATAGCTGTCCTACATTCAGCAAAGTCATTGCTTTCACAATTGTCCAGACCTCCATCGTATCTGCCCTCCCTGCCCTTTTCTTATCTGAAGACCTCAGTTTCTTCTCATGTGGCACTTGCTCAGTTCTGTGAGGTCCTTCTGGATTTCCTCACCCTCAGTGAGGTATTCGACCACCTGAAGGAACTGAGAATCCTTTGCAAACCTGGGGATTTCACTGTACCCCTCCATGCCTGAGGTCACTGATAGGATGAAAACCAGTCCCAGCACCAGTCTGTTGAGCCTCACTGCCAATTCTTACCCATGTTGAAAAATGACCATTAGGCCCTACCCTGTGCATCCTATGCTTTCACCATCTCTCAGTCCATAACAAGTTCTTTCCTCTATGCCCATGGCAACTTAGTTTCTTAAAAGGCTTTGGTGTAGAACCTTGCCAAAGGCTGTTTGAAAAGCCAAAAATATGTAGTTGACTGATCCCTTTATCCACGTGCCCACTGGCTTCCTCACCAAACTCAGGCAGGTCTGCGAGGCAGGGCTTGCCTTTACAGTAGCACTGTTACCTTCTTGCAAGAGGCTGTGCTTCTCCATACCGTCAGTAATCCTGTTCTTCACAACATAGTCTGCTACGTCTCAGGGTGGAGACCAGCTCCAGTGGTACGTGGGCCTCAAGATTACATCCAGAGCCCTCTCTGTAGGTGGGATCATATTGGAAACCTTCCAGTCCTCAGAAAAATAGTCTTTGCATTGCACAGGACTGAAACACATCTCAGTGTCACCAGCATTAGCAATGGATGCAAAAAAATTCTGTGAGGTTCTCTGCAATCGTCTTGCCATCACTGAATGCCTCTTTTGACCCATATGTCCCAAATGGGCCCACGAATTTCTAAACTGCGAGTACAGCATTTCTGAACAACCTACAAGCTGCAGTCATCTTGGCTTTCCAGCTCTTTTTTACTAATTGCTGCTTTTTTACACAGTTACTTTTCTTGAAACTGAATAGCCATGTGCTGTATTTATTTAGATTGCTCTGTCTCACTACAGAGTGTTGTGAGCATTATTACATGAGCTCTTCCACTCCTACCTCCGGAACTGGCTCTTATGCATCATTTCAGACCACATCCTGAATAGCATCTTTTCTTGTGGGTCAAACAATTTAGGCTAGTTAATTCTGGCAAGTAATCATTTATTGCTTCCAAAAAGTTTTTCTCCACAGCTCATCCCAGTGAAGCATTAACCTAGTATGTATATGAGTGGATGAAATCGCCCACATTACTACCCATCCTGATTTTGCAGCCTCTATAATTTGAGTTAACATTGCCTGATCACCATCACTGTTCTGATCAGAGTGCTGAAAGTACTTTTCTTGTACTATGTCTTTATTACTAGACTCAGAGTTTTCCATGTACAGATCTTTCCTGCAGTATTTTCACACTGTTGCACATCTCATAATCCTCCACAGGTAGTGCAACTCCTCAGGACAGGCTGTTCTGATATTTCTGTGAATTTGGTACCCTGGCAATATTTTATTCTCCTTCCATCAGGTCTCCTTGAACACTTCTCTCCCTCTCCCTTTCTCTCTCTTTTCCATCTCTCAGCCAGGGCATGCTGGACTCTCAATCTACCAGTGCTGTAGCTCCAAGTTGCACCTTCTCCTCTGCTTCTGACTTCATCATCTCTGAGTTTGGAGGTCTCGCCTTATCAAACTCTGGCAGTGAAAAATGGAAGTACCTGATTGACAAATTGTTCATATGTAGAGTCTCTATATGAAGAAAAGGGAGAGCAGTGTCTGGTGGCATTTTGACCATCCTAAGACATGTATCTAAGAACAGTAGAGAGAATCATTGCCTGGAAACATCTGTCCATCTCCACTGACTGCAGGGGGCACGGTTTAGATAACTGACAGCTGGATTGAACTTCACAACCGGAGGAGCATCTTATTTCCCTGTGGCCCAGAGTCAGGCTATTGCTTAAAATGAAGATTTGGTTCTCTTGGGTTGCTTGCTCTCTCTGCTGTTCTGGGGCAGGGATTTGGGTCTGTGCGGTAGTTTAGGAAAGCCGCGGCGGGTCTGTGCAGTAGCCGAGCCACATGGCTGCCGCCGCCACCCCCCCCCCCCC
>VZZY01014211.1:0-14220 GCA_013400335.1 Eurystomus gularis | reverse complement strand
CGCGAGGGGCTGGGCCCGTCCCGGCCTGGCCATGGCTGTCCGCGCCAGCTTCGAGAACAACAATGAGCTGGGCTGCTTCGCCAAGCTCACCAACGCTTATTGCCTCGTGGCCATCGGTGGCTCCGAGAACTTCTACAGGTGAGGGAGCCCCGAAGGCCCGGCCCAGGCGGCCCGGCCCCGCTGCCGCCGCCTCGGCGAGCCCCGCAGCAGTCCCCTGACGGCGTTTTCTCATTTCAGCGTCTTCGAGGGGGAGCTTTTCGGGACCATCCCAGTGGTGCACGCCTCCATCGCCGGCTGCCGCATCATCGGCAGAATGTGTGTGGGTAGGTGACGGGGCGGCCATTCGTCCCGGAACTCGAGTCCGGCCGGGGCCTCGGGGTGGGAAGAGGGAGCTCCAGTGGAAACGGGAAAGCAATCTAGTGTTCAGCTGGCCCACACTGTGACGTACTGTGGGTTTAACTGTGGCGTGGAGTCCAACGGGAGGCGAGCCTCGGCCTCGTAGTTTTTGTTTTAGTGCTTCAAACGTATGAAAGGGAGTGAAAACAGAAAAACTAAAACTCGCTTTGCCACAAAGAGCTGGGGTAGTGGGGAGAGTTTGCCTCTCAGGACTTGAAGGTGGGCTAAAGGCACTCGTAGGTCTACTTTCTGGTGAACTGGGAGAAGATTTGTGTTACTTAAGGTTAATGTTTCAGTGCCAGCATTGGAGAGGCAGAGCCTCAGAAGGGTGGGGTCAGTGAAAAGTCTTTTGTCTGTCTCCGTTTACTGAGGCCCCGTTCAGTCACATTAATTTATTTCTTGAGCTTTGTTCCTATGAAAAGATTGTCTTTGTATATCCTGTCTTACTGCTTTGCCACAATGAAGTAATACAAATGAGCAGTATCTGTATGTTTTGTGGGACAATTGGCATCTATAGAGGAAATCCCTACTCAAAGCGTTTCATTGAGAACCTCAGGCTTCCTTTAGCTCTGTTGAAAGAAGCGATTAAAGATAGTGCCATTTGCCCGATTCTCTTCTGAGGTAACTCTGTGCTTCATCGTGGTTTTCCTTTAAATGTGGTGCTATATGATTTTGCCATTTAAGTGACATTATTTCTCTTGAATTCTGGATTTGGGAGGAGTGGGCAAGGGCCATTATGTGAGCATCAGGAGAGTAGGAAGCCCCATGGAAACTTTTTTTTTTTTGTCATTTTAGGAAACAGACATGGACTGTTGGTCCCAAGCAGTACAACAGACCAAGAGCTTCAACATATCCGCAATAGTCTTCCAGATTCTGTACGAATTCAACGAGTAGAAGAGCGTCTCTCAGCGCTGGGCAACGTCACTACCTGCAATGACTACGTAGCTCTTGTTCATCCAGATCTTGACAGGGTACATGGCTCTATAGTGCTTAGAAATTCATAGTGCATGTATAGTGATTGGGTTTGTCATTGCTGGGGATTGCTGTATGTAGTATGGGAATCAGGAGACCTATGCCAGCAGCTGAGCTAAGGTCACGTTAGGAGGTTGTGCTGCCTCATGTTTCCTTTCCTCTTGAGAGAAGTCTCCAAATCAGATTTTGGACTTCTGTCTTGATTTCTGTTGATCTGGCTCTTTTCCTGTATTTGTCTTTATTTGTGAATGTGGGCCCTGCCCCAAGTGTAGCGTGTGCCCTCTTATTCAGCACGCTGTATACTAAGGACTACAGCAGTAGCTACAAGCTACTGCTGCGCGAGCTGAAACTTGTAATAGTTGAAGGAGGCCGTGGATGCGGTGGTGTGCGTGTTTACAGAAGGATGAAAGAGAAATTGAAGAAGTTTAAGGGCAGAGAAGGTAAAGTTACTGCTATTTTATCTGACAACTGGTATCTTAATAGCATTAGAGAGAGGCGTGTAGCGTGGCTACAGGGAGCGAAGGTCCTTAAGAGTGTTTGCTTTCAATTCGTGCTAAAGGTGAAGAAATAGGACTTAGTGTTAGGAGTGCAAAGGTAAAAAGAGAGGCAGGGTGTGGAGGGGGGAGGTAATGGGCTTTGCAGCATATTCTATGTATTACCTATTGTAAGTGTAAAAAGTAGGGTAAGATGGGCAGAGAGGGAGAAATCACAGTAGTTCACAGTGAAAACCTGGAGGGTTAGGAAGTTCTTAGGGCTGCAGAAGGGCAAGGCAATTTTGTCCTAGTGGTCTGGGATGAAAGAGGACTGGTTCACAGGGAATGCCCAGAAAATAGGGAGTGACACAACTGATGTACAGCCAGCGTCCTCCAGAAAGAGGAGAGCATCTCTCCATAAAGTCACCGTGTTGCATTTGGTTATAGTAGCCCAGCCCAGTATGCACAGGTGACGGGAAATACCTGGAGTATAGAGGTTGAGTAAGTGTTTCGTAATTTAGATTGCAACGGATTGTGAAAGTATGGGCAGGCTTTCTGAGGGAAGGATCCCAGCTGATGGTGCATGCAGGAATGGCTTGACTTCTGATTCTACAGTACATTTTGCCTAGGACTTTATTCTCTCTTCCTGTTTGCAGGAGACAGAGGAGATATTGGCAGATGTTCTGAAGGTTGAGGTTTTCAGACAAACAGTAGCAGATCAAGTGCTGGTAGGAAGTTACTGTGTTTTTAGTAACCAAGGAGGAATTGTGCACCCCAAAACTTCAATTGATGATCAGGATGAATTGTCTTCGTTGCTCCAGGTTCCACTCGTGGTAAGGCATTTTTAGGTTTGTGTTTTCTCTTGCCATTCCCTCCTAAACCCCTTCTCAGTTTTAACGTTTCCAACAAATTGTGGGCTCCTAGATACTGTTTCTCTGCAGAGCTATTCCATGTGGGAGATGAGGAGACTTATGTCCTATGAGACATTTTCCCTGTATTTTCTGAGTCTGAATAAGCTGCTTAGCACCTTTAGTTTGCTTCCGAAACATTGCTCAGCTGAGTTTATTCAAGTTGTCCTGATTGATTTATACAGAATACGACAGTGTCTGTGGTTTGGCCAAAGGCAGTGTTTAAAAAATAATAATAAAATCTTGTGCCTGCTCAGTTGTATTTGCACATTTCCCAGTTGCTGTGCCTTTACACTTCCTCCTTGATAGATCTTATTGCCCTGAATGTCACAGGATTCTCTCTCCAGAGTTTAAAGCATGTCCATTAGTCTTTTTATCTGAAATCTTGATAACTTTTTTTGGTGGCAGTAGCTTTAATGTTTTTAGGAGTGTCAGCTAAGGCCCTCCAGTAAAGGCTTGTACTAAGGATGTGTAATGTTGTTTCTGTCAGCACATCCTGCCGGTGTTTCTTACTGCTTTGGTTTTTGCTAGGCTGGAACGGTGAATCGTGGCAGTGAGGTCATTGCAGCAGGAATGGTTGTAAACGACTGGTGTGCTTTCTGTGGGCTTGACACAACCAGTACAGAGCTCTCTGTTATCGAGAGTATCTTCAGACTCAATGAAGCTCAGCCAAGTACCATTGCTACCAACATGAGAGATTCCTTGATTGACAGGTAAGAAGGATCCAGGTCTGTGTATAATCACAATCAAAACGGTCAAGACTACTATAAAGCTAGCTGTTTTGCAACTGATTTATCTTTTTTAATTATTTACTTTATTTATACTTTCTCTTCATTTTTACTGGGTTGCTGACAATTGCCTCATTGCAGAAGGGTTTGTTACCTTGCAGCTGATGAGCCTGCTAGTCCTGCGTGGAAAGTAGGGATTTTATTTTAGTTATAACACTTTGTGAGAAATAGCATCCATTTCAACTTTCAGATACATGGGGGTTTTTTTCCTAGCTGTTCAGTGACATGAACAGATTTTTTTTAAACCTATCTCCTTTTAAAAGTTAAAGTATCAGTGACATTGCTTGACACCTTGGCTTCAGATTGTTGTAACCCATAAAATTATTATTTCAAATGCCTGCTACAGCCATTTCTGGAGCCAAAAAGATGTTGGAGCTTCTCTGCTGCTGCCTTAAATCTTTTTAATTGAAGGCTTTTGCATCTCTCCTACAAGGACAGGCTGAGAGAGTTGGGGGTGTTCAGCCTGGAGAAGAGAAGGCTCCGGGGAGACCTTCTTGTGGCCTTCTGGTATCTGAAAGGGGCCTACAAAAAGGCTGGGAAGGGACTTTTTACAAGGGTTTGTAGTGACAGGATAAGGGGTGATGGTTTTAAACTGGAGAAGGGGAGATTTACATTAGATGTAAGGAAGAAATTTTTGACCGAGGATGGTGAGACACTGGCCCAGGTTGCCCAGAGGGGTTGTAGATGCCTCAACACTGGAGGTGTTCAAGGCCAGACTGGATGGGGCTTTGAGCATCCTGGTCTAGGGAGAGGTGTCCCTGCTATGGCAGGGGGTTGGAACTAGGTGATCTTTAAGGTCTTTCCCAACCCAAACCATTTTATGATGCTTTTCTTTTCTAAGCCTTTTTGTGAAAGGCTTTGTCCACATTATTTTTTAATGGGAGGCAGGTTTTATTGTTTTCTGCCTGCAGTGGTAGTGATACAGCACCTTCCCCACTGACTAATCTATGCGAATGTTTTTACAGGGCTTAGGGATATGTATAGATGAATGTCCTATGCAGACTTCATTTGGGCTTTCATCTCATCACAACTCTCACAATCATTTCTGTGGTGCTAGAGGTGTGTTCTTGAGCTACTGAGGGTGTTTTAACATAGCAGCTGAGCTCTTCATTATCATCAGAGTGTATGGGAATGGTTTATGGCCTAAGGAAAGAATAAGGAATTCCTTGAATGAAGAACACTTTGAAAGAATTCTTTGCTGCCCCTTTACAGTTCCTGTATAAAGGTTTGATGTCTCTGAGCGTGAGAGTCATAATTAAACTTGCCCTGAGCTTTTGGTAACTACCTAGCCCAGGCTGAGTGTACACTTTGCCTTTGCCAGCTTGGCAAGCTGTTGGCAGCTGCTGGGTCTGCTTCCTTCTTTTCAGAGACCCGTGTGTTCTAGGAAGGGAAATTTTTACTTTGCAATTGGATGTTAAGAATTGACTGTACTGGCATTTTGAAATGCCTTCTGCACTCTCTGGCATTTACCTGCTAAGCCTCCTCTCTGTTTTGTCTTTTTAGCTTGACATGAGCAGTATTGGTTCCTGCTTCCCAGAAAACTCCCAAGGAGTGAAGTGCCAAGCTGCACTTTGGATTACAGACATCTAGACCTTCTGATGTTTCTGCAGGCCTTGTCCAAGGAAGAGGCTCCAAACCCAACTTTTTGTAGTGTTTTGTGAACTAAATAACATAGGTTACAAATAAGGAATGTTCTCTATCCCTGTGCTGACATATTCCGGTTCTTCAGCTGTACTTTCTCATTCTGTGATGCTAACGGAGCCCCTCAAATTAGCCCACAATATTTATTCTTGTGGCTTTTGGATATTGGACCACCAGAGATTATTTTGCCTTAAATAATGCATCAGTGTTCTGCACAGTGATCTGTTTAAGCACATACCTGGCACTGCTCTTTCTTTCCACACTCTTCCTGAAGAGTGGCTGTAGGTACACTTAAGAGCCACTTGTATATCCAGTACCAAAACTGTAGTAGTTTACTTGCCACAAAATATTGGCAGGATAATAATAGTCATCACCTGATCTCCTGACCTGCAGCTATTCCTGCAGGGCTGGTGATTCTGAAGTGATGAGCTCTGACTTAAAATGGGAGTTTCTCAAGTCAATCCAAGGGCTTTGAACAGCAAGAATGTGCGACTTGCCTCTGGAACAGTGGTGTTTCATCTCTTGTCTGCAGATGCTGGGTGGCGTGTGTGCTGCTTTCGAGGCATCTGCAAGAGAGAGCTTAGAGATGAATGCTATTGCCAGTGGCTCACATTTGTTCTGGTGGAGTGAGCCACCTGTGCTGGGAAACTCTTAGAAGTCACCAAATAAAATATTTAAGCCACCTCATCCTGAGTTATCTTGTGCACAAAGGTTAAGTAACATGGTTCTAACCAGTTATTCCAGTCAGATTTGCAGGCTTGCTAATTAAGACACCTCTGCCCTTGTCAGGGAGTGATGATGATGAAAAGGAGCTGAAGAGAACTGCTTTCAGGTAGAAGATAGTAATTGGCTTCTAAACAGCTGTTGCTCGCTGATCTCTGTTTCTTCTTGCCAGTTAAAGGTGTACTGAAGGCATCCTACCTGCATGTGGAAGCTCCTCCATTGGTCCTGTGCAGCTGCATTGCCATCAGCTGGGCTCTCTCGGGGAGTGCTGCCTTGGAGGCAGTGTGGGCAAAGCTCTTTTTTGGCCCTGGTGCTTCAGGCTTGATAAACTTCCTTTTTTGTTTTACTGTCTGGATGTTTAGGAAAGTTTTGATTTATTAAAGGTTTCTCCTTAAACTTTCAAATAAAGGTTGCCATGGGATCTTCTCTGATAATGGAAGTCCTGCCATCTTGTCTGCCAATGGTAGCTGAGCCAGGGGCTCCAATTTCCAGACAGCTCACATTCCTTCTGCCACTGAGGAAGCCTGTGAGCAGCTCATAGCTCCTTGCTACTACTGCTGACAATTCTTGGTGTTCATGGCCCTTCTGATTTAGTGGAGTACCTTTCTTGGAACTGATTTCAGGTCTCCTCCTCTTTGTGTATCTTGCTATTCAGAGTGAGAAGCTGCATTCCCTTGATCATCTCACAGGGCCCTGTTGTTAGGTATAAATGGCAGAGTCTGACTGTTGCTATTGGTGTTAGCATGTATTTGTCACGTGTGAAATGAGTAAAACTAAAGTTTGTTTTTTTCTTTCCTTCATTCTGGCTGACAGGTAGGAATCCTGGTGATCTTGATGTGTGTTACGTGTTAAACCTTGCTTAGAGGTAAACAAAAAAACAATCTAATCTTGTGTGTAATCCAAATCCTTAAATAAGAAAGATGCTGGTACAGTGCTGGGGGTTGTGATATGCCAAAGAGCCTAGAGACAGGCAGCAGAACAGGGTGTTGCTACCTGCTGTGGGACCTCTTTAAAAAGTTTCATTGAAGCTTGGGAACTGGAAGGTGGGAAATGTGATGCCTGTTATAAACAAGGGTTTATGGGAATTCTGAATTCTAGTAATATGGATCTATGTACAAGTTAAAAAGAAGCTATAATAAAGAATGGAATTAGTAGAAACATGGGTATCACAAAAAGGATAACTTGGTGTTTTAACGGCAAATCACGTCTTAGAAGACCTGTGGAATTCTGTAAAGGAGTCCCCAGGGATATAGAGAAGGTTTGTTGTAATGTCATTTGTATTTCTGAAAGATGTTTGGCGTGGTTTTGTGCCAGAAGCTTTTAAGGACCCTGGGAGAATGATTCTGTGGAATGAGGAAAGCCCTTTTACGTTCTTGAGAATATGGGGAAAAAGCCAGAGTAGTCTGCCCATGCTGACTGACTAGTGAGGATGAGGACTAGTGAGGACTTCCCAAGAGGAAGGAGACTCCCTTTTTACAAGGAGTCACATGGAAAGTACAAGGGCGAATGGCTGCCAGCTGCTCCTGAGGAAATTCCAACTGGAGACCAGAAGAAAATTCTTTACAGTGAGAACAGTTAAGCATTGGAATAGTCTCCCAAGGGAACTGGTGGATTCCACTACATTGGACAGTTTCAAGGCTCATCTTGACAGGGTGTTGGGGCATCTCACTTTAACTATACTTTTTTTTTTTTTTTTTTGAAAGGTTGGACTAGATGATCCTGGACTAGATGGTCTCTTCCAACCTGGCTTTCTATGATTCTGTGACTGACGGGTTGAGAGAAAGGCAAATTCAGCGCAGCAGAATGTGAGGTGAAGCATGTTGCAAATTTCACACCTGCAGTGATGGGATCTGAGCAGTGCAAGAGCAAATTCTTGGCCCGAAGGTGTATACTTGAACAAAGATGTGCTCAGTCTTCAGTAACAGTCAAAAAAGCAAACACTTAACTGGAGTTAATTAGGAAAAGAAAGCCCAAAAAAAGCATCATTGCCTGTGAATCCATCTCGAGCATAATGTGTAGATAGTGCAAGTGTTGCACAGTGCTTGCCAAGTTTTTCTGCAAGTATTTATTTTTGGGTAATGCTTATTTGCTTTGTTGTGCTTTACATTTTGGTTCTGTAAACTAGAAACTCCATTGAAGTCAGGGGAAAGCAGTGCGATTCTCGTGCTGTTGCTGATTACTTCCCATGAGAACCTGCCTGGCAGTAGCACAGCTTGCATGTGCAGGGCTGTGGGGATGAGACCGAGAACAATGGTGTGAAACTGTGAGGGAGAAATGACAGCTCAAGTGAAGGGTTACAGAACAGCAGAATTACGAGTGGCAGGCCCTCAGCATTGCACAGCATGGGGCATTTCAAGCCCCATGCAACACTTGACTGACCCTTTTTATGTGCTTTATCTCAAAGACAGCACTCTCCAGTGGCAGTGCCAGAAGGTGTTAAGGAATAACCATAAAATCAAGTCCTGTGTTCGCAGTGCTGGGTATTGCAACTGAGGGTTCTCGGGATTCTTAAAAATGAAATTGCTCAACCATGAGCATGTGCTGTGTAACACCTTTGCTTGCGGGCAGTAGAAGGCAACACATGACTTGAGGTATTACAGAGTTGCAGGAATGATCTGAGGAATCACAGCTAATTCCAGCTGTGCTGGACAGACAAGTTGGATACTATGAGAAAGGCTGGAATCAAGGCCTGGGATGAACGTGACAGGATTGAGGAGAGTTGTCTAGAGCTTTTGAGGGAGGAATGAATGTCCTGTAACTCAAGGTTCAGGGAAAAAGTTGTAGGATGTATAGTTTTGGCTCCGTAGGGTGCTTTAATGTCAAAAACCTTCACAGAGATTTTACAAACTTGAGTCCTCATGGTGAGAGATGGGAGATCTCCTTGAGGTTTGATGTAGGTTAGCAACAACTAATCCCTCTTACAGTGGAGGACCACCTCTGTTCTGGCTGTAGTGGTTGCGTATCCTGGCACATTTCTAACTTACATGGAAAAATGAGCCTACTTTACTGGTGATGAAATTATTCAAAGTAGTCAGAAACTGAAGAAAAAAAAAGTGGACTATTGAGTGCAGTATAGTGGACATAGTGGGCTGCTCACTGGAGGGGCTGCTGCTGCTGCGCTCAGGGTGGAGATGTGCCAGGACTCCCCTCTGGTTGCCCAAATGGCCTGTACCCCTGGGTAGCGCATATCACACCAGGAGCACACCTAAAAGAGCTTCTTGCTTGTGGGATTAGGGTTGAATGAGCACTGCTGGTCCCTGCTCCCCTGCGGTGGCAATATGTCCTGGTGCTGCATTTCTGGACAGGCACTGGAATGTGGCCATTTGTCCATGGAGATGCTTTAGCCATGCCGACTGGAAGCAGAGCAAGTCAACACACTGCTGATCAGGTGCTGCGTTTTGTAGCATAACACAGGATCCCAGGAAAGAGCTCAGGTATGGGAGTATAAAGGAACTTAATATTAATTTTACATGAATGAATACTGAGCTTTGTGTCCAGAACAAGGTCACTCCCAGGACTGCACAGGTGCTAATCTTAAAAAGAAGAGAGATGATGATGGTGTGAATGGGATTGTACCTGGGGGAAGTGGGTCAACTGCTCATCTACCTGCCCCAGTTTCACCCAGTGCCAGAGTGGGACTGTTTCTCAGCCCCTTAAACACCCAGACAAAACCTCACACTCCTGGAAAGCTCAAATGCGTAACATCTGCACCAGGAGCCAGTTACGAAGCAGTTACAAAAGGCACCAAACTACTTCTGCAGTTCTCTGAAGCAGCAGTTCTCCGAGGAAGGCTGCATTTTGGCAGGCAGCTTGCCCCATGGTGTTGGGGTGCCCAGCTCTGCAAGGCCGTGCCCAGCTGAGGAAATGGCTCAGCTTGCTACAGACCCAGGCGTTGTGTTGCCTGTGCAGCTTGTTACTCAGCACGGGTTTTGAGCAGACCAAAAATCCACCTTTCAACAGGAGGAAAAAGCACAAACAAAACCAGACGTTTCTCCAGGTTGTAATTTTTTTTTTTTTTTTTTTAATGATGGCTGTTGGAAGTTGCTCAAAGGTTTGGGCTGTCACAGTCCCAGGAAAGATGGCAGCGTACAGATGAGTCTGATGTGCCCCGTGGCTGTGGCGTTCATAGTGTGCATTCTACCACATAGACAGTACACAGCAACATACGGAGTAGCGTGTGAGGGGTGTCTAATTAGTAGCTCTGATTTTATTTGGTCCTTTGCACTCCTTCACCCATCATGAGACGTTACCACATTTTTTTCACTAAAATTCAAAGTTTTGCATCTACAAGATTCTCACTTATTTTGTAATATTTTTGTTGTTAAAACACAATAAACAGCTTGGCTATGGAAATCAAGTATGTAAGGACAAATACAGGTTGAGACCACATGTTATGTAGTCCTAGTGGGCGGGCTTCACTAATATTATCTGTCTATTCTGCTTCACCATAGCAATATTTGAGCACTAGTTAGAAATTCAGAATGCTAACAATCTGCTTCTTCATTCCTCATCGTTGTAATTAGGAATATTTTTGGCATGTTTGTCATCCTTAGATTTTTTTTTTTTCATAACTGACATTATATGTGTTCTCTACTAACTGGACATTCCGTGCACTGCACTTCCATTGCACTGAATAAAATCCAGTTACAAGCAGAGGGCTTATGTTAATCTACTCCTTATAGTGAGCGTGCAAAGCAGTTCATATACTTACGTGAATGGCACTTCTGTAAAGGGCTGGACTTCACCATTCCATTGAATTGCAAGAAACTCTTCTTCCACTCTTACTTAACATGGTAGAAATATCAATGTCAACAAAATGGACTAAGTTTGTGGTTTGGATACAATATCCTAAACCATTCACAACTGGACAAGCAGAAGCTACTGTTGTAGGAAGAGACTTGTGAAAAGTTAGTTACTAGCCAACGGTTCGGATATTTACCTAGCCTTTACCTGATCTGTATGTCTCTGTCAAATGTGGCTAGCGATGGACTCATTCTACTGTGTGGCATGCTTCCTTTGGTCCTTGTCAAACATTTGCCTGTGAAGAAGTGAGCAAAAACAAAAAACAAATTTCGAAGGCATACAATCTTTGTAACATCTACAGGGATTGGATTTCGTTTTATAAACAAGCCTAATTCTTACTGTATCTTGACTATTTCAGCAAAAAATGATGATCTCACTCCAAACAAACATTTCAATTCTCCTGAAACCCAATATACAAATTCCACAATCTAGTTACACCTGCCACATAACAAAAATTCATCTTTTCCCAACATCTTACCAGGGGCAGAGTGCAGTGTAGGTCTATACATATTTTTCAGTATATCTGTAACCGTTGCTTCAGTGTTTCTTGCTGCTGGGAGCTTAAGAGAACATCTTACAACATTTAAATATCTCTTTTGTGAATGGCTCCCAAAACCAAAAATATGTATTCCCATGATCATTTATTTAGACCCAATTACTTTGTCTTCAGATTGTCCCAATCTAGGGCTCGATGTTGCCAGGTAACATTATGATGTCTGGTTTGGTGCTTCTTGAGCTTCTGCTCTGCACTCATTTACCTCTTTGAGTGCTTAGTGGTTCCTCGTGCACTGTGCTGAGTCGCAGCGTTGATTAGTTATGAATGTACAAAACATCTGACCAGCAGGTATTGGAAAATTGCATTCAGGTAATTTCCTGGATTTTGTAATAAACTAAGAAGATCTTTTACAATGGTTCAGCATCAGAATGTCTTCTGAATTGTTCCTGTTCATAGATTTCATGATCTTAATTCATTTATGAGAGAGCTATTAAAAAAAAAAGGTTCTGTTCAGAGGTGGTTTAGCTACACTGGAGAATGCTGGGTTTAACAGGCGCAGGGAACTGAAAGAAGTTTCCTGGGTTAGTTGAAACTTGCCTTGAAGACTCTGAGGTTAGCAGAGTGAGCCTGTGGAGGATGGCACACCAAGACTGACACGCAACTGAGGCAGTAAGAAGGAAAGAGGCTCCACACTGCAAGGCTGCCTGTATTTTTTTTCCAGTTTTTCCTGCTTCTTTCAGGCCCAGGCTGTCCAAAACTTGTAAGTCACTGGAACAGTTCTGTTTGGTAGGCTTTTGAATGCATTGTTTTCTTTTCTTTTTTTTTTTTGTCCATAGTCCTCATCAGATCAATGAGTTGAAATGTGCAGTGGGCTGTGTCATACCCATTCCTGGACAGGTCTTTTGTAATACACAACATTTTGTTGCACCTCTTTGTTTTTAAACTGGAAGATCGTGTATACCAAGACAAGGATACACAGAGACAAAATGCAAGGGATCACAACTGCAATTGCATTTACAGTGCTAGGCACATCATTTATTGTCACCATAATATCCACATCATCGTGGGGGAGGCGTCTGTCTTTGCTTCGTTCCACATCCTTCTGGTTACAGCCCATCCAGTCTTTGAGGATTGATCTGGGATAGCCTGGCTCCACGCTCAGCCTCTGGTTATCGAACTTCCAATAATCCTTCCCTTTGTAAAAGTAGGTATAAACTACAAGAGAAAACAGAGAGTATTTCTCACCACACCATTTCCAATTTGATAATCTGTGCTTGTGTGAGAATGTGCAGAGAGGTGGGAGCTGCCTGGGCCAATAAAACACATTCATCTAGGGCAGCCCAAAACCACTGAAAAGTGAAGGTGGTTTTGGAGCTAGGATTTAAAGGAGATGCCACAGTCCTGGCTTATGGGTGCAATGTTGCCCACAGAGCACCATTCCCCTTGGCCAAGACAAGCTGTGAATAAAAAAGAACAACTAACTTTAAAGTGAGTTACTTTTCATATATAAATATCTGCTTGTCATTACCAAGCAATTAACATACTCTGCAGAATGACAGCAGGTGCCTGGGTGCAATCGTGTTTGGAAGAATACTTAGTTTCTGTTCACCCAACCTGAAGGAGCAGATGCTGAGTAAGATGAGTCCTTTTGGCCACAGAATCCAAAAGATTTGGCATTTGTTAAGGAACAGTCTTCTCCTGCTGCTAATAAAAGGCTGATGGTTTACACTACATGTTGTCTGGGCACTGGAACAGGCTGCCCAGGGAGGTGGTGGCGTCATCATCCCTGGAGGTGTTTAAAAAATGAGTAGATGTAGCACTTGAGGCAATGGTCTATGGGCTAGAGAGATGTTAGGATGAAGGGTGGACTTGATGATCCTGGTAGTCCTTTCCAACCATAATGATTCTATGTTTGAAGTACCCCTCATCTCCCCAGATTACTCCTTTTCTAAGCATTCTCAAGTGATTAGGGAAGAAAAAAAAAAAAGAGAGAAAAGGAGAAGGGAACAGTGGTGAAAGCCTTGAGTCTTCTGTATCTGCCCTCCAGCTTGGCTGGTTCTCACTGCAGCCCTCCAGCCTAGCCCAGCCCATGTCTCACCCTGCAGCCCTAAATTTAAACATGGCCTCAATGGCACGAGGCCTTTCTGTTACTTCTTTTCTCAACTTGAAGAGGAGCAAGAAATCTTCAAATCAGAGAAAAATTTGTTGAAAAAAGCTGCTGGAGGTCCAACCGCCTAGTCAGATTGTGGCTAACTTCAAAGTACATGAGGCAGGTTGGAGCCTGTAACAGAGTGACTAAGCTAGCTACAGGTAAGAAACTAGGAGGAAAACACAAGTTAATAGCATCCTCACGATCCGGGACCAGGGAAAACCTTGGTAGGAACTGCTGTGGCAGCAAAACCAGAAAAAGTCCCCACCGCCCGCAGAACTGGCATTAAGATAATGTGTTTTAGCAGCTGAGGAGGTTACGTGGGTTGGGATGAAGGTCAGGAGGGATCTCAGCAGGTGCCAGTGTGGCCCCTAGGACTTCTGGGACTTGATTCTTATCTCAGGAAATATTTGAAAAACCCCACATCCAACAACCCAACTCCCAAAGTAGGCAAGCTATTACCAAACTAATAGGCATAATGACTGCAGATACGTACAGCCTTCTTTGCTGATAAAAGCTCCCTGTGGAGCCTGAGGGATTCCTCTCCACACGGTGATGGGCTTTGGGTATCCTGGGTCTGTTGCTCTTTTGTCCTCATTGTACCTCCAGTACCTGTCGCCTTTGAAGAAGTAGGTTTTGCCCACAGGCTCCCAGCGCAGAGCTGTGTCGATGCCTTCCCGGGGCAGACAGCTCCCCAGCTCCACCAGACTCTGTGGGTAGCCTGGCTTGGCTGTCACTTCTTTAAAAACCCAGTATTTATCTCCTAGGAATGAATGAGGACACAACAAACAGATTGGCCTCATTAGTAGCTGATTCAACAGAAATGTAAAATAGCTACAATGAACCACAGCATGTTGAGAGGACTTCCAGG
>VZZY01014210.1:28702-44093 GCA_013400335.1 Eurystomus gularis | reverse complement strand
ATTCTGTGATTCTGTAAACTGGAATGTGAGAAAGATTTATACTCTGTATAGACTTATACCTTATGAGACTCTTCTTACTGAGATCATTATTAAATAGAAAGAGTTCCTTGCAGGATTGGTTTTAATTTAATTGTGACAAAGCTGAGAAACATGGGGTACAAGTAAAAGCTTGCAGAGTACAAATGAATGAGTATATAAAGAAATTAGATTATTTGGCATTAAGTTTCATATGTGCACTGTCTAGTCATTAAATTTCACAGCAACCCTACAATTTAGGAAAGTCATATTCAAGCAAGTAAGAATAAATCAAGCAAGGTTTGTCATTCAACAACAGAAGTCATTACTAGTCCTATTAGTCCCTCCTAGCAGAAAGGAGAGGTGAAAAGGAGAACCACATTTTGTTCATTAGCTATAGAACGGATTTGTTTCACTGCATATAGAGCGAGCTATCAGGAAATAACAACCTGGCAGCATGCCGTGCTGTGTGGAAATGTTTTTAAATGCTTCCACATCTATTGTATGATCTCTTTCCAAATAATATGCTCTTTAAATCTTTCAGAACATTTCACCTTTAGAACTGCCTTTTTAATATTATATCCATGAGCTAAATTCCGTTAAGGGAGTGAGTCTTCATTAATTTGTAAAACAAAGCAAATTAGATTAATAGTCAACATGCTTTATTTTAGAATCCTTGTATAATCTGCTCGACTTGTCCATTGGTCTTGTTTAGATTGTTGTCAAGGGTTAAGGCTGGGCCAGCCACTAGACAAATGACAGACAATCTCTATTAACACCTTTCACTTCCCAAAGAGGAAGAGAAAGGGAATAAGGCAAAGAGACTTACGGACTGGAAAAGAAAACTAAAACACCCTTAATGAAAGAAATAATAATAAAATTAAACACACATAATATCAACATTGAACTCAACCCTCTGATGGCAATTTTGTCACTGTCACCACTGATGCTGTGTAGCAGGCACTGAGGAAGTCCCAGACTGGACTCAGCAGCAGATGGGAACTGGGTTTAGGAGCTGGACTCTGGAACTGGATTCAGCAACACACAGATTGGGATTGAAGGCTGAATAACAGAGTCTTCCTCAGATGCTGGCCATTGAAAAAGTGAGCTTGACCCTCGTGATCCCTCTGCTTTGTACCAAATAGGATGTATATGGGATGGAATATCTTGTTGGTCAATTTAAGGTCACCTGTTCTGTCCACTCCTCCCTGCAGGTGTGACCTCTTACTTACCACACCCCCAATATGGAACACCAGATTTAGCAGTGATCTTGGTCTGCACAGCAGCAAGTATAAGCAAGAGCCTTTCTGCACAACAATCCTTGGCAGTAACTATAAACACTGAGCATTACCACTGCTAGAAGCAGACACTGTCCACAGAAATATGCCTTTAACTTCAGAAAGTGCAGTTACTTAGAAGAGACTGAGATTAAAAGAGAAATCACTGAACAGAATTAGTTCTGTTCTAACCCAAACCAGGACAATTGTGAACTTGATAGAGTAGATGTGCTTTCCTTGATGTCTTCTCTTTGTGCATGTAGGCTGCAAGTCCTCAGTAGTTACAATGGCAGTAATTTCCCCTTATAACTACAAATATTTCCATTGCTGTGACATATTTCTCCACTGAGAGCTCTATAGGTGTCATTAAAGAGGTTTAATTATATGACACACATGCTACAGTCTCTAGTTCCAGTCTTTATAGACGGCCTGCCTGAACTTACAAAAACCCAGCCATTTAAGTATTTCATTTTGGGGCTGTTTATAATCCTGTAGCAGATACCAGAAGCCCAGAAATGACCATTCTCACAACTGCTCAGAGTTCTCATGGAGTGAGGATGTAAAATGGAAAAAAAAAGTTGTAATACAGTGTCAGCTTTAGGCAGGCAGAGATGGTGAGTTTTCATCCAAACTTTGAGCAAAATCTAATGGCACAAGAAGCACTTAAATTCAGAACCCAATTCTATGATAATTCAGGAGCATGTTTTAATCATAGTGAACAGTGAGCATAGCATGATATTAGTCAATGTTGAACTGGGAGAAGACCCAGATAGAAGGTCCGCTTCCTGCTATGGCTTTCACACAGAATTGTTCTACTGTGTTGCTGATCTTCACCAAAGGCCACAGTTTCCTTGCATGAAACCATTAGGGTTACTCAACGTGCCTGCAAATCAAAGTGCATGTGATTTAGTTACAGGTTTTCAAGTCTCATCTGAAAAATCTCTGAGGCATATACCACATAAAACCCAATTATCTGCTTCCAAAAAGATGAAGGGTTCACTAATTATCTGGCTGAGCTGTTATGCCATGAACATGTAAATTCTAGACAAGCCTAGGAAATAGATCCATTTTCTGAAATTCCTTTGAAAAATATGCACTCCAGGCATACTGAGGAAGTCCTTTTAGCAAAAAACGAAGGATCACCATACATTATAATACAGATATTATCACAGGAGATTCTACCCTTATTCTTTAACAAGTTTAACTGAACTAAATTATAATAACCAACAGGCATATTTTCTCAGAACATCTGAAGACACTACACGACACCAGGCACTGGTATTTAAGTGTAGAACTTTTAGTTTCTAAATCTTTTTTTTTAAACTGGTTTATGTCACTTTTTTTTGTGGCTGAGAAACATTAGAACTCTATTGTCTAGTTTAACTACATGAGAGTTGAGGGAAAATTCTTTGCTTTTATTTACTTACCTAAGATTTTTTACTGCCATTATCCCTGCAAGTATCTGAGCAACATTCATGTAAAAGTGGCTGAAAGAGCAAAACCTCTTTTTGTAACTGCAGATATTTTTGTCTTCTCAGAGCTAGAAACTCTTCTCTTGTTGAGGACGTTTTCATTATAGCCTTAAGTTTCAAAAAAGTCAGGAGCTGGATTTATGACACATGCCCAAATCTCACCACAAGAAAGCAGACAAAATTTGTCTATCCTACATTCATTTGGGCAGCACTGTGCCACTCCATCAGTGGTCACACCAGTTCTGGCCTGACAGTCAGCAGAAGTGTATCTCTGTGCCATCCCTAGCACCAGTTTCTTCCCCAGTGCATACTGAGTTTTGTGAATTGAGAAGGGGGAAGCTGTTCTCCGAGGAAAGCGGTCTGATCCATGAGAACATGCACTGAATTGGGCCTCAAATTCTATCTCCAGTTCTGGCATCTATTCGCCACAAGGCCTCCAGAGAGAGATTTTGTTCCACTTCAATGGATGGTAAACAGAGATAACAAGATGCATTTCATCTCGTAGCAAAGATATAATCATTAAAGTTTATGATTCATTTGGGTGCCATTGTGAGGAATGCTCTAGAAAGGATCACGAGGAAAGGAATAATTCTGCATTCATTCCATGGTGTAATTAAGTAACAAGGATAAAAATAGTGAACAGATGTTGGATTCTCTAAGCATACCCCACTACACTGAGTGAAGCTGGGAGCAGGGGAATAATACAGTCGTGTCATTAAAGAATGGCACATATATGATGCAAAATTAAGGTTGGATGGGCAGCCTCATTTCTGGAATTTCATAACTCTGAATGCTTGGTTTTTCAAATAGAACATTATTTCTTAATTAAGTAAAAATGTAGATTCAGTCAAGTGTACTGTACAAAAAAAGTCCACAGAAAAAATACCCAGTGGAGTGACACTATGTAGTTAGAATTTGCATTATGTAGAATGGGCAGCAGTTGGTAGCACATTAAAGAAAGAGGTTAAAAGATTGCTAGATGATGGGTTCTTCAATCCAGCAGATGAGTGGCATGGGAGAAACTCTCACTCTGCATGTGGCCAGACTGTAGGTAGCCTGTAGCCTTGGCTCTCTCAGCAGTCATTTAATAAAGCACTTAAACATATTAGCTGTGAGGCATGAGTCTCAAATATCACCTCGGCTTTCCTACACCAACTCATACGATTGAAACTAAGCATATCCTAAGTACTGTGTTGGATTGAGATTGCTTTTTGTTAGTCTTTTAGTTTTCAAAAACTATTAAATTTTCTCCAGACTTCACTCCTTTATAAATAGATCTTCACTGTAGTTGAGAGATATAAACTAAAGAATCATTAAAACTAAAGTCAGGAGTCTTGAAATACATTATTATTTTCAAAAATCAAAATTGTGGTTAGGCTAAACTTTTCAAATTTCAGATATCTTGGCTAATTTTCTGGAGGGAAGAAGCAGAATAGTAGGTCAATTGAAAAAAAAACCAAACCAGACTGACTTTAGAAGACTTCTTTGAAGTAGTTTATAAAAGGCTGCCAGAAGAAACATTTTCATTTAGGAGAAAAAGAAGAAAAAGAAAAAAAACCTTGGTTGGCATCTGTGACCTGTCATGTGACGTGCTGCTATTTGAAAAGACTGTTTGTGATTGTTAAAACTTAATACACATCTAAGAACCAATTTTGGAAGAAAAGCTCTCTGATCTGCAGCACGCATACAAGAACATGTAAGAAAGTAAGCATGGGCTAGATCCAGCAAAAGGAAGTAACATTGACTGTAGCTTTGGGACATTTTAACTAAACACCTTCAGTTCTAAATGAAACTTCTACATATGCAATCTGTAACTCTTTGTTCTTTAAGTGAGTTTCCTTCTGCCAAGAACTGGATTCTTCGGTGTTTTGCATCTATTACAGCATAAAACTACAAAGGTAGCTCAGAAGAGCTGATATCTGAGCTCTATGACCAGTTAGCTTGTTGTTGTGAAGAAAATGTCCATCATCTGGAATCTATGTGTGAGGAACTTAGTAGCTCCATCACAGAGACAAATCACAGAGGCACAGAGCTGCAACAGCGTGGAAAGGAGTGAGTTAGCGCTTTGTGGACTGCAATACTTTATCCCACTGAATTTGCTGTGTGGATGCTTGAGACCAGGTTATCATTTAAGAACTATCTCTATGACAGAAGTGGTTAGGCACCTTTAAAATTGTGGAGATCAATGGCAGTAGTTAGAGGCTCAGATAAAACAAATAAAGAGAACAAACTGCAGATGGCAGCATTTCTGATGTGGTCAGAAACTTTTTGTCCTACAAATTAAATGACAGACTAACTGATAGTGCCTGATTTGTAAACTTAACAGGGTATATTAAAAAGATATTTAGAGAAGTTAAATTTCTTTAGTAGAATACCTTACAAGGAGAAAAGAATAAAAAGAGGAATTGAAGAAAGATAAATAGGTACTGATAGAAAATCAATAGAAATACTGCATTTTAGGCTATCATATATTTCTTGTCTTTTATCAAAATTAGATATGAACCAAAGGACTCTAGGTCATCAGCCATGCGTCAGACAAATAATTACAAATCTGTGTAATTTATAGTATTTCATCTCAAGATTTTCAAACTTAATGTAATTATTTGTGTTTTGTAGATGGGGAACCCTGACCAGGAAGAGCAAATGACTTTTCCAACATTATGCAACATGTTAGTAGTGGCTGGAAATAAAACATTAACTGAGATTCTGTGATGTTAGTTTGACACTTTACACCATGGTGCTTTCCTAAAAATGAGAACAGACTTAGGAGTGAGGGCCAGGCAAACATTGCGATAACTTTTTTTGAGGAATCTGTGATGAAGTCCACTGAGTGACAGAAAATTCTTGTTGCCTTCCTACTTTCATTGTGAACCTACTACAATTGTACACGTCTCTTTTGTGGTTTTCTCTCATTTGATTTGTGTGTTTTGGAGCTCTTTTCATGGTATGATGACTTTCTGAAACTGAAGATTTGGAAATGAAGCACAAATGTGTACATTGTCTTCTCTTTCTTTCTTCTTCTTTTTTTCTGTCTTTCTCCTCTTTAATTTCTTAAAAACTGGCAATAATTGAACATATTCAACTTCTCCCAGATTCCCTTGCAGCATTGCTTGGTCTAGTTTTAGGAATTCACCATACTTGCCAACTTTTTAAATTTCACTGGCATCTCTAAGCTGCCCTATGAAAATCAATTATGCTGAGCTGAAGTGTTCTGGGATGAAAGCTTCTTCCTTCACCCAAAGAACCCTAGCAAACAGTTGCCATCTTCCAGATTCATAGTCTAGAAGGCAATTGCTGTCCCCTAATCAAGAGTGAATAGTCATCTCTAGTAAGCTTAGAGACAAATGCCTGCTGGAAATCCTATAGGAAATGAAAGCTTGTTCATAGGCTGCTAGAGAACCATTGTGACTTGAGTGTGAGATGTCTGTGATTAATTAATTGCTTGTGAGTTATGTAAAGTGTAAAGCCTGAGAATATTATCTCTGACATAAACAGACTGTGTTCACAAAACAAAGTATTTGGAAGTAGAGAAATTTGCTACATAACTCATGTTACTGTGGTGAAACAGAAAGCAAGATAAATTGCACTCCAAGTTGACCAGTTGGAAGAACAATCCTAAGACCTAAATATGTAACTCAGTAGCAGTTTTATGTACTGTCTTGGCAGTAGTATGAAAACTAGAGAATAATAATCAGCCATTAATATTCTCTAGTATAACCTGATAGCAGAAAATAAGCCAGATGCCCTTTTATTTAGTCATTGCTGCTCATGGAATTAACAACGTTTACATCCTAATGTTCAGCTTGATTGCTATTCAGGTTGCAAAAAATTTCCATATATCCTGCTCTGATATGGGTAGGGCTCATTAATTTGTTTAATTAGTACACCACCTACTAGCTGTGGAGCTTAACAGATTTAAGAAAAAAAACAACAACCAACATGCAAAAAACAATGAACTTGGACTTTTGACACATTAGGTATGGATAAGTGTGCAATTATTTTTTAAAAGGTCCTACAGCTACTTTTTAGACGAGTATATCATAAGCAGTAAACTCAGATATTCGGTTGTCAGGACTTCTGCCTACACTGAGCTCTTTATTTTCTTTTATGTTCAAGACAGTTTAGAGATGTGTAGGTAATGAGGTCTCTATAGAATAAATAGAGGTTGAGGGAATAATGCTGCAGTTTAGGTAGGCTGAACTGACAGTAGATTATGTTTAACTGTCTGTGGCTAACAGAATGTTAGAAGTGCAGAAAATAGGCAGCAGTGTTTCAGAAAATCACCACAAATAAAAGTAAAAGTATGGAAAAATTAAAAATATCTATAGTAAAATGAAGCAAAATGTACACAGATCAACAGTACAGTGATGAAAATTGGCACTGACCCAAGAGCCATGCCAGTCTGAAGGGCAAGAATGTCTTGGTAGCTGACCAGAGCAAGCATAGATAAGCTATTGTCTTTGTCCCTCAGCTGATCAGCCAGCTGGCAAGAGCACTGAGCCCCCATTGCCTGGCTGCCAGCTATCCACGGACTGAGTGGTGCTGCTCCTCGGAAAGGATCTGGCAAACAAGGCACATACAGCTGGGGGCAGATCAAGAACTGCAGACACACAAAGAAGTGCTTTACTCAGTAAATGATGAACCTGAGAACTGTTTTGTCTGCAAATACAGGTGAAGCAATTGAGTAAAGCCGAATTTACTCAGCTTCATTTGTACACTGTTATGGCAGTCACACGCTATGTTTGTATTCCAAATACGTTATTTTCGCACTTTCACAGAATCACAGAAACAAGGAATGGTTTGAGTTGAGAGGAACCTTATAGATCTTTCTGTTCCAACCCCCCTGCCATTGGCAGGGACCCCTTCCACTAGACCAGGTTGCTCAAAGCCCCATCCAACCTGACCTTGAACACTTCCAGGGATGGAGTATCCACAAACTCTCTGTGCAACATGTTCCAGTGCCTCATCAACCTCACAGTGAAGAAATTCCTCCTTACATCTACTCTAAATCTACCCTCTTTCAATTTAAAGCCATTCTCCCTTGTTACATCAGTACATCCCCTAGCAAAATGGCTTTCTCCAACTTTCTTGCAGGCCCCCTTTAAGTACTGGATGGCCTCTATAAGGTGTCCCCAGAGCCTCCTGTTCTCCAGGCTGAACAATCCCAACTCTCTCAGCCTGTCCTCATAGAGGAGGTGCTCAAGCCTCCTGATCAACTTCATGGCCCTCCTCTGGACCTGCTCAAGCAGGTCCATGTTCTTATGCTGGGGGCCCCAAAGTTGAATTCTGCAGGTAGAATCATCCCCCATGAGCTGCTGGTCGGGCTTCTTTTGATGTAGCCCAGGATATGGTTGGCTTTCTGGGCTGCAAACACATATTGTCAGCTCATGTTGAGATTCTCGTCAACCCACACCCCTAAGTCCTTCTCCTCAGGATTGCTCTCAACCCATTTCCTACCCAGCCTGTATTTGTGCTTGGGATTGCCCTGGGCCATTGGCAGTACCTTACACTTGGCCTTGTTGAACTTCATGAGGTTCACATGCTGAGTGAAGAAAAACATTAATGTGATTAGCAAAATACATTTTGCTAATGTAGATGCATCAAGCCTGAAGGTCTAAAGAAAAAGAAAACCAGATAGAACATTTAGGTGGAGAGAACATGCCACTATGAAAACAGATAGGACATTATTTTAATTTTTTTTTTTTAATGGTTGAGAGCAGTGCCACACCTACAAAGCCATTATCCAAATGCATACAGAACTGAGGAGCAGCAGGGATAGCAAGATACAGTATTGCAGTGGGAGCTAATAGCTTTCCCAGTAATGAAGGCTGGGAATCTCCATTATTGTTCTTTAGCCTGCTTGAAACTTAATCAAATCTTATCCATGCGAGGTGTCAGCCTCAGGCCGAAAATCTCTAAAACTTGCCAGCAAGATCTGTTCAGCTATTTCTCAATAACAAATTAAAGGGAGAAAAAAAAAAAAATTGTCCCAGGTCAAGGAAAAAAGCATTCTTTTGACTGGAAAGGTTTGAACTCCAATGCTCAGCAGCAAGATCTTGAAAATTGACTGGAGTAGCACAAATAAAACTTTATATATCCATAAAAAAACTCTTAAAAATTGGTCAGGGGCCTCTTAGATACCCCTGTTCAAACATAATTTTAGCAACTGGTAGTTAAAATCAGAAAGAAACATAATTACAGCTTAAATGTCATCATAATCTCCACATAAATTAGACTGAAACTATTATGTACTTTGGTCATAATATGACCTGTTTCAGTATGTGAGCTCAGCATCTGTTTAAGGCACAGAATAGCACTAAGGCAAATACAAAATACAGTAAGTACGGTTAGTTTCATTCAAAATCTTTGTCAAAGAAGCTTGTCTTTTTGAATGGGAATAGAGAAAGAAAAGGGAATCTTCATTTCTCCTGTCATAGCTGTGAAAATGTGCAGAAATAATGCAGTGGAAAGCATCTACATTTTCAGCTGAACCTGTGATGAGTGAGTGAGAATGATGTATATTCATGTTTACATAGTTGTACTTTCAGGTCTGGTGTAAGACTGATATTTCTCATCCTGTGTCCCACCACAAAAACTAACAAGCGGGCTGCATGTGACAAAACTCATGCCCATGAATAACCTCTAGAAAGTGGGATGGATGGGATGACTCATGGTGCCTGAAGTTCCGCACTTGCTTAGATGTTTAAGCAGCATAAGGACTTTGTGTTACATAGTTTAAAGAAGGTCACAGAATGCTTTTTGTTTCAATTTTTCTACTTTGCTCCATATGTAAGATACAACAAATGTTGCTTCTTTGAAGGGTTTGTTACAAATGAAATAAATTTTGACAAATTAAAATGAAATATGTGGATCAACATGGATTTCGTTACAGTTGTGTTCAGTTTTCACTTGACTTGGTGTCTATGTTTCCAAGTCACATCTTACTTTAGTCATAATTCTGTAGCTGCAGATACTGTTCAGTGTGGTGTATGAAAATTTCACTTGTCAACCAAGATAAGCTAAGAACTATAAGATTTCAGATTAGAACAACATGAACCATTATGTTGACTCATCAATATAAATGTAACTGGGAGTTTCTAGTGCTTTACAGTACTTCAGTTTCAGAACTGGTTTTAAACATGTGAAAAGTGTTTGCCTAGGGCAGCTCATGGCTAGATGGTACCTACTGCAGAGTCCGCCCTTGCCTAGATGGAGATGCTATCAGTTGCAGGTAGACTAAATCCTCCTCACCTCACCTCTACCTTCAGCTGCTCGCAGACTGGATATTTCATTGTAGGTGCCATTTGTTAATGACCATCAGGTAGGCCATTGCCTAGTCTTCTATGTTGATGAGATATCAAAATGACCCAGACTTTGTGGAAGAGATCAGGTGGAGGCACTGTGGATGGAAAGTAAGGGCCTTCCATGTAGTAACTTCAAGAATTGTAAGGAATGCCATGCAGACATTGAGGGAATTTGGGGAAATAAGGTCCCTTAACAAACTAGGGTGAACAGCTAGTAAGGGAAGAAAGAGTTTACAATAATACTTCCCTTAGTATTTCACAAACTATTCTGTCTTGTTTTTCTGAACCCTGGTAAACTGTAGTCCTCCCTCCTGGCCCTCAGTTTTCAGTATTGCAATGATGCTCTAAAAAGGGCTCTGAGCAACATGAACTAGTTAGAGGTGTCCTTGCTGACTGCAAAAGGGGTTGGACTAAACGAACTTGGGAGGTCCCTTCCAACCCAAACCATTCTATGATCCAAGACACATTTTACAACTGACACAGAGACAGTATCTGCATTTCTGCAACCATATATTTCAAGTGTAAGCAGAATTGTCCTATATGTAGGCTGCATTTTACTAATTCAAGCCTGCAAAATGCAGTTAAATTTGTGGTCAAGAGACAACCATTTCTCATATTGCCTTGTAGGAAGTAAAGTCCTAGACAGTTTAATACTAATGTATAATCTTCGCTTTCTAACAACACAACTGAAGGAGGATATTTTCAGTGGATAAAAACTAAGCATGCATTTGTAGACTATAAACTCATGTATCATTTTCATGTAACTTTAATTCAATCCTCTTACTTATGTGCTTTGTTGTCTAGTGTTTCACTTGGCCACAGCAGTATTTTTCCAACAGACTCCAAGCCTTGCACACTTACCTTGATCTCTACTGTTTCGATGTTACTATCTCTAAAAGCAGTACTTCGGGACATTTTCCTAGAAAACCCGTGTTAAAAGAAAGCATTTGGTCACCTACACTGCTCCAGGCAGTAGAGTCTGCCTGTTATAACAATACTGCTTTACAACACTTTTTTTTTTTTTCCCCATTGACTATTGGGAAACACTACACAGAGCAGAGGAAGTGTTCTGTGAATCCACCACCTGATCAGGGAAGCACATGGAGATAGATAACACAGCATGCAATCTGCGCAGTTCATGTTGTCCAAGCAGCTGTGCTTCCTCACTCAGATACAGAGAAATCTTCCATGTGCTGTACTTTTTCCACTTTTCCAGCTACTCCCGCCACTCCTTCAGCTATGAATTTCACTTCTAATGCAACTACAGGGGTGAGTAAATGAAATGTATCCTTCTGCTTCGGCTTTCCTGGCCTGACTAACTGGCTGAACCTGCTGCTGGCCCTTCCTCACTGCAGGCTGACAAGAACAAACATGAAGAGTTCCTCATTTGCTTCAGAGAAGAAAAAGCTCAGAAGAATGGAAGGTGAGTATGAAAGGGAGAAATAATGAAAAAAAATTTAAATGAAAGGCCTAAACTGAAGTCAGGTGAAGAAAACCATTCAAGGGAAAAGGAAATAAAAATAGAAAACAACAGCAAAAGAAAAAAGACAAAAAGGGAAGTTATTAAAGAATTACAGTTGGTATAATGAAAATAGAAGGGAGATAAGGCAAAATGGTGTTTTGGAGGAAGCAGAGGAGAGACTAGCATGGGAAAGATTAGAAGAAGCAGTCTTGAAGGAAGAGAGATATAAAAAGACATTAGGGATCAGAAAAAAAAAAGCAAGCTACAATGTCACCTTACAAGAAAAGCTATTTCACCACTCCTTTGGTATTCAATGATCATTAGGCTATTAAAAGTTCTGAAACATTTCCAGTGAGCAGCCAGTTCCTCGAACCCAGCTGCTGTCACAAGCCAGTGTTCTGACACGGATGAACTGATAATTTAGCAAAGGACCCCAGTGGATGGGCAGGCTAACACCAGGAAACAGCAACTGTAAAAAAACCAGCTAGTTCTTATTTAGACTAGCCTCCAGCATTCAGGCTGAGAAGATACAAAGTGACTATTTTGTAAGATTTACATTTTCTCTTCCTCATTCCTGATATTTCCAGTGCAGGGAAAGTAAAAAACAAATAGCCTTTACAATTGCTATTTGAAATATGAAGCAGGCATCTTATTTAAAGGCAACCAACCAGATAAACCAGTTAAAATGGCACAATAATAACCCTTCTCTGATCTCCCAGTGTAGGCAACGGAAGATAAAATATTATAATAATAATCACTGTACCGTGATACCAACAACCATTGCTCAATACAGAATTTTTGCTGACATTCAGTCCGTAAAGGGGAGTCAATTAAGAAGTGGAATTACATGCAGAAGACCAAGTCACATCAAAATTTAGCTCACAGTGTAAAGATTATCTAACCTGCACTAGGTGGATGGTGACTACATTTTATTCTATAACCTCATGCATGGTTGATTATACTGTACCACAGAGAGACAGAACAGTCATAACAGGACTGCAAATGACTGAATTTTGCCAAGCTGTTCCACACAGGTATCAGCCAACTTGAACTAAATGAATAATAATGAAATTAAGGCAAAGTACTGGTTCAAGCAAGATCCACTGCTACATGTTTGGTATGCTGTAATGTAATTAGAACTGATCAAACTATTAATCGTGGAAAACTATCAGTCACATTTTGCTCTCGTTTCTGTTAGTTACTCTGTTAGTCACTTAGCACAAGAAGGACGTTAACCTGTTGGAATGGGTTCAGAGGAGGCCACAAAATTGATCAGAGGGCTGAAACACCTCTCCTATGAAGAAAGGATGAGAAGTTCGGATTGTTCAGGGGTTCCTGGGAGACCTTACTTCAGGTTTTCAGTACTTAAAGGTGGTGTATAAGAAAGATGGGGACAGTTTTTACCAGGGCCTGTTGTGAGAAGACAAAGGGTAATAGTTTTAAACTAAAAGAGGGTGGATTTAAACTAGATATAGGAAGAAATTTTTTACACTGAGGGTGGTGAAACACTGGAACAGGTTGCCCAGAGAGGTGGTGGATGCCCCATCCCTGGAAACATTCAAGGTCAGGTTGGATGAGGCTCTGAGCAACCTGATCTAGTTAAAGATGTTCCTGTTCACTACAGGGAGGGTTGGACTAGATGACTTCTAAAGGTCCCTTCCAACCCAAATCATTTTATGATTCTATCATTCTATGATGATTCTGCTGTGAACAGATCATGATAAACTTTTTTGTTATTGATATTAGTTCTATTTGCTCAAAATCAATACATGAGGAAAAAAATAACCTACAGGCTTATTTTGTACAGTTGCTACCAAATTTCAAGTACATTAAAGTACTTGTATTTAGTTTACTAACAAGAGTGCACTTGCTGACTTAGTTGTCTGATACGATCTATGTTGCCCGACAAAATGAGGAATGAAGAAAGTAATGGGAGTAATGAATTTCTATGGCATGTGAGACAAAGAAGGTAGTAGGCAGACCTAACAAATGGTAGGAAATGCCTGAAATTTCCACCCCATCTATGCAAGGAAAAGCAACTTATCTAATGTTATGAAGAGCCTGCAATTAGCACAAGCAAGTAGTCCACCCTCTGCCATATAATGGCAGAATGTGACTGGTAAACAATTAACATAACTCTCATGTAAGGTAGGAAAGTACTATAATCACTGAGAGGAAAGGAATGAAGACATAGAGACTCTATCTGAGCCTGAGGAACGAGGCTTCTGCATCCATATTACACACACCTTTATGTGAGCATGTGACAACTCACTTTCATCCCAAGTGGGAGAAGGAGAGAAACTTGGGCACTTATGTAGGGAGAGATCTTCAGTGCATGCCAGTCAAATCTCCAATCTGAATGGAACACAGCTGTGCACACCAGTAGACTGTCAGTCCAGATACAGCTAAAGAGGTTTACCAGAACCCATAGTGGTTAAAGTACATGCACTTGAAAGAAAGCATCTCATATTCATCTCCAAGATCCCAGCTAATGACATTTCTTGTTTATTTCATCTCCTGCCAGAGAACCTGTGCTACCCTGTGTCACCTTCCATCCAAAAAAAAAGTTAATTTTTGAGTAACAGTCTTCCCTTAGTTTAGATTCCAATGTTATTACTGTTGCCGGAAAATAAATACTAACTAGAACAATTGTATTGAAGCTAATATAGCATGACAGCTTAAATTAATAAATACTAATTTTCTCCAAGAAATCTAGCTTTTTTTGCCTCATTTTGCCAAGCAGCTCTTCACCCACTCCCATCTCCATTGCATGCATCAACCTTATGTGATGTGGAAGCAGTCATGCCTCAAGCCAACTGAGAAAGTCCGGATTATTTTACCCAAGTCACTATCTAAAAGCACAGCAAAGGAATTAGTATGTACATTAAACTACTATAAAATAAGGAGCAACTGATGATTGTTTGCCAAATCAGTTACCAGATGTTTTAATGGCTACTTTTCTTCCTACTGGAGGCATACCTTTACACCTAATAAGATCTCCACCTGGGGTCCTAACTTGTGTGCATGTATGCTGGCTAGACACGCAGCTTTTCCCTTTTGGACGGGTCCTCATTGCTCTCCAATATAGCTCTGTTAAGGAATTTTTGTAACAGCTAAATGTCACAGCACTAAGACAGCACCACTCAGCTGCACAACTCTGTTTGCTCATTGCAAGAACTAATGTCTGGGGTTGGATGTTTCCTTTAGAGAGTATGTTAGCAAAGATCTGGTTTTTTTTCCCAATCTGCACACATGGTACTACATGGCCCTAGGGACAGGAAACTGTTGGGTTCTAACAATGAGTCTGTTCATTTACTCTTTACTCTCAGGGTGGTGAGACACTGGAATAGGTTGCCCAGGGTGGCTGTGGATGCTCCATCCCTGGAGGTGTTCAAGACTGAGTTGGATGGGACTTTGAGCAACTTGGTCTAGTGGGAGGTGTCCCTGCCCATGGCAGGGGGGCTGGAACAAGATGATCTTTGAGGTGCCTTCCAACCCAAACCATTCTATGATTCTATGACTTACTGCTTTGTCTCACACATTTTTTAAAGCAATGACAGACGGATAGAAAATACTTTACTGCATTTATTTAGCAACAGAAGGGAACCGAATTTAGTTGCAGGTGCTTGACTGGATTCCTGCAGCTGAGGCCGTGACCTCACCCTCTGTCACCTGAGCCTTTCACTCATGACGGCAGAGAGCACGTCACGGCTCTGGCCTCCGCCCTCGGCCCGTGTGGGGAGGGTGAGCCCAGCAGCACCCCTCCCGCTGTGCGGGGCGTCCCCCGGCCCTGCTGCGCGGTGTGCTGGCCCGGGAGCGGCCCCGGCTGCGGACACAGGGCCGCAGGCCGGCTCCCGGTGG
>VZZY01014210.1:2685-28192 GCA_013400335.1 Eurystomus gularis | reverse complement strand
CCGGCCGCGCTCCGCTCCGCTCCGCGGGAGGGCCGAGGATGGCCGGCGGGGAAGGAGCGGGCTCCGGCGTGCCCGAGTGCCGGGAGCATCTCTTCAAGGTGCTGGTGATCGGCGAGCTGGGTGTGGGTAAAACCAGCATTATCAAGCGATACGTGCACCAGCTCTTCTCCCAGCACTACCGGGCCACCATTGGGGTGGATTTCGCGCTCAAAGTCATCAACTGGGACAGCAAGACCCTGGTGCGGCTGCAGCTCTGGGATATAGCAGGTAAAGGCCGGGGGCGGGCGTCCCCCCGCAGGTGAGCCCCGAGGGGCCAGAGGCCGGTGAACCTGGCTGGCTGGGGACCCGGCCTCAGCAGGAAAGTGGGTTATAGGCTGCGAAGTCTGCCGTCTTGTTTTTCTCCTTCCCCCTATTACCTGCTACCTACCATGCCTGCATTTGAGGCATCAGTACAGGGAGGTCTCGGTGTGGGAGTGAAGGTTTTGACTCTTTATGGGCTGTGTGTGCTCCTGTTAGCTGGTGTTGTGGGGCTCTTGGCTTGGGCCAGGGTTTTACGGCAGTCCTCAAAAAGCTGTTTTGCTCTGCTTGTTGGCTCCAGGAGGGTTCCTGCTCATACTGCTCCTCCTGATCGGCTTGCCTGGGCACTTATGGCCTTGGCTATGACTACTGCTTCAATTCATTCGTGGCTATGGCTCCGTATCACTTCTAGAGGAAATAAATACCTTTTCCAAGTAGGTTGTGTTTAGTAAGCACACCTTACAGGTTAAAGGTAACTTGAATAGCTAAAATTGTTTTCAGAGGAAGTATGCTCAAACTTTGTGCGTTTGGAGTCACTGCACACTTGTGTCACTGCAATGTGGAGTAAGGAAATGGGACTCATGGTATACTTAGTTCTTTCAAATCATGGGTTTGTGTATTAAAAAGGTACTTTAAGCACAAAGAGGCAGAAAAACCCCTGCTCGCTTGTCCAAACTACATGTAATTCCTTTCCTATATATAATTCAAACCTGTTCTTTAATACCTCTATTTTAAAGACTCCAGCTGTATACCTATCATGGTTAACTTTGCTTCTGCTGTGACATGAAATGCTGCAGAACAAACTCTCTTTTGCTGTGGTCATGTAAGGCATTTGTCCCCTCAAGTTGGCATTGCATTTCTGGTTTCGTCTGCAGCCCAGGTATTAACCTGCAGCTCTCTTTATCCCTCTCCACATTCAGATTATCTCCTTGCATATGAAAAAGTAGACTTTATTTCAAATGCTGATATTTAAATTTATGCTACTGCAAGATATTAGGATAAGAACTGATAGTTACTGTTTCCATGAACTCTATGCTTTATCAAGTGGAAGCTCAGAAAAGAGGAAGTGTAACGTGGCTGCTGTTACCCTGTGACAGACCAGCTGTACGTCAGCTTCTGGTCTTTCTGCTATAAAGGTTATCCTGAAACACTTCGAGTATGATTCCTCAAACTAAAAAGCCTGCTTCTTGCTGCCATATGATGAAACACGCTATAGATCTTTCTGCTGCTGGCCTGTGAGGGAAGCTAAAATGTTTTCTAATTGCTGTTTTGGAGAGCAAGTAAAAGGTTGGCAAGCTTTCTCTTCTGATATGTTCCTTTTATGGATCAGTTTAAACTTTCTGTAAATCAATTAGCAGTATCAGTACAAGCTGCTACAATGCTCTGTATATATTTTAGCGTTCCAAAGATTGAAGAAGGGAGACTATCAGGATTCTGGGGTTTGGCAGACTGCCATGCTTGTGTTTAACTTCTCCTCAGCCCTCAGGTTGCTGAGACTGGGGTAGGCTGTGTGCTTTGCCAATGCAATCTATTTCAATGGGCTAGGCAGGAACTTAGCTGTAACTTGTATCAAAGAAGCTAGGGGAATCTATGGATACACCCATGCATTAATTTCAAGATCTAAACCACTGTATTTTTCACTCTTGATTATTGCTCTTAGTGTATCTTGGACATTCTAGTTGAAGACTGAGTTAAAAGCTGCTAATAAATCCCTGGAGGCTTGTGCTAATATTGCTGATAGATTGAAGAATTTTTTCCTGTCATGGTAATATTGTTCCTATTTTACAATGTGGTGTACTTTTCTATGAAACTCCTGGGTAGTCTTTCCCTTGCAAAAATGAAAAAGGAAACCACAACTGTTTTGCAATTTGCACTCCAAACTCTTACGTCTAATATGGCAATTTAGGCTATTCTTTTTCCAAGAGGCTGGGGGGTCCTTCCCCAGTCAACAAACAAGAGTCTTAAGTCATTTCTAACTGGGCTGTGCTTAGCTAGTGTGAGAGAAACAGTTCAGACTCCTATGGAACTTGACATCTCAGTTAAGCATTAATCATTAAAGGGATTTTAGTATCCCTAAGGGTTGTTCCATGGACTTAAAACTGCTGAAATCCTTGACCTGGGAAAGTGTTCTGCAGCTGTTTTTCTACATTAATGAATATTTCTAAATACCTGAGCATGTTAACAGGTTTGTATAGAAATTATTAGAGAACCAGGTTGAAGATGGTTCCAATACAGTTGTAGCACATATTCCCTAAAATGCTTTATTCAAGTGTGTAACAAAGTATCTGAGCATGTGATAGTCATTCCCTTTTAACTCACCAGCTCACCCAGTTTTTTCTGCTAGTGTATGAAGACAAACAGCTTTAGATCTCTTCAAGAGATGTAAATCTTATGGTAAGTGAAGTTACATGTGACTTCCCTGCAAGCAATATCATGCTGGCATTCTGAATTGATTTGGATGCATTTTAAAAAGGCGTCTGAATTAAAGTGTAACCCTTAAGCATAGTAAGGCCATGCTATTTTTTCACTAGATCAAAGCTTGTACTTAACAGTTCATCATAAAAAGCTTTCATCAAAGAGCCGGCTGCTACAGTCTAAGGTTCTGTACTTGTATCAATGGTAAGAACTGTGTACTTCATTCATCATCTGAAGATTATAATGCAGGTACTGTGCTGACTTCTGGTGTGATTGTAGCCAAAATGATGAATGTTGTACTGTGTATTGCAATGTAGCAGGTTCCTGAGCGACTTCAATTTCTTGTGCTAGCTGAGGTTTTTTTTTAGTGATTAGATAATTCTATCAAATAGAGCATGACAACATTACACTGCCCATGCTCTTTTCTCTGGTGAAAATAGCCTTCTTGTTGTAAGGTACAAAGCAATGCAAATTTCTGCAGCGGAATCAAAGGGAAGGGGGTGTGAAATAGCAAAGTGGGAAGAAGGATACTGTTGTGCCTAGACTTGTGTTTTCCAGAAATGCTCAGGTGTTTTAGGTTTTAGACATGGGTTGTAGCATCTTGAGTAATGGAGATGAAAAAGAACAATCAGTCACTGTTAAATTATCTTGGCTGTGGAATGAAGTATTCTGAAAGAAGCTGAACAGATTACATGCATGTTCATACAGGAGCAAAACTTTTAAACCTTAGCTGCCTGTAGGCATTACTCTTGATTTTTGTCTTGACATGTGGAGTTATGATAAATGTATCTTTCTGGATAAATTATGAAAGTGTTAGAACCAGGTTAACCCCTTGATCAAAGGATATAAGTGGCAAAATAAATAGGAGATAGTCACTGTGGTAAAGAGATAGAAAACAAAGGAATCTTAATGATAGGGAAGTACTTTTAAAGTCTATTTCAATACACTAGAGATTCCTACTTGACAAATAGGCTGTTTTAGTGAGTATACTGCTGTCAGGGGTTAGGGCTAGGCTGGCCATTAAACAAATGACAGACACTCTCTATTAACACCTTTCCCTTCCCAAAGAGGAAGAGAAAGGGAATAAGGGAGAGAGACTTTTGGATTGGAAAAGAAAACTAAAACAGCTTTAATGAAAATAATAATGACATTAAATATATGCAAATATATACAAAATCAAACCCAACACCCCTGATGGCAATTATATCACCATCACCACTGATGTTGTGGGCAGGCACTGGGAAACTGTGCAGCAGACGGGAGCCAGATTCAGGAGCTGGATTCTGGAACAGGATTCAGGAACACATGGATGGGGATTGAAGGTGGAAGAACAGACAGAGTCCTCCTCAGATGCTGGCCCTTGAAGAAGAAAACTTGACCCTCATGATCCCTCAGCTTCATACTGAATATGATGTATATGAAATGGAATACCTTGTTGGTCAATTAAGGGTCACCTGTCCTGTCCACTCCTCCCTGCAATTTCTGCCTTTTAGTTACTTCACCCCCAACACAAGATTTAGTAGTGACCTTGGTCTGCACAGGAGCACGTGTAAGCAAGAGCCTTTCTATACACCAATCCTTAGTAGTAACTATAAATATGAAATGTAATCACTTCTAGAAGCAGACACAGTCTGCAAAAGTCTGCTGCTAACTTCAGAAAGTGCAGTTACTTAGTCAAACCTGAAAAGTAAAATCACTGAACAGAATTAGTTCTGATCTAGCTCAAAGCAGGATGTTCCACCCCTTATTCTATACCATTTATGTCATACCTATCACTAGTTTATGATTTGCCTCTACAGAAAAGTTCATTATGTTCATTTAGTATATGATTGTAGATTTCCATCTGTCAGAGCATATGAGGTGCTCTTTTATCATCACCCACCAAGTACTTCCAGGTCCTTGAGCAAAAGTAATCCCATGAATGGGTTTGCCTTTGCCCAAAGCAGGAAATACACAGTTTTTCCCCAACAAATTCCTTTCATACATCACAGGGACCTTATCCCCTTCTACTGTATGTAAAGGGTCTGATTGAGCAGGACTGGCTTGATTGTTGGATCCCCTGGTATTAACTAACCAGGTAGCCTGTGCTAAATGCTTGCCCAGTTTTTAAATGTCTACCTTCCATTGCTTTCTAAGTAGTTTTTAACAGTCCATTGTATTGTTCAATTTTGCTGAAGGCTGGTGCATGATAAGAGATATGATAAACCCACTTGATACCACGTTCTTTGGACCAACTGCCTATAAGATTATTTTTAAAATAAGTCCTATTGTCTGACTCAGTTTTCTGGAGTATTGTGCCACCACAGGCTGTGCTTTTCAGGGCCAAGGAAAGTGTTCTAGGCAGTGTTGTGAGGTACAGGATATGTTTCCAGCCATCTGGCGGTTGCTTCCATCATTGTAAGCGCTTACCCTGGCGGGTTTGTGGCACTGTGATATAGTCAATCTGCCACGCCTCCCCATGCTTATTCTTTCACCATTGTCCCCCATACCACAAAGGCTTTAACCGTTTAGCTTACTTGATTGCAGTGCACATTTCACAATTGTGGCTAACCTGTGCAATAGCATCCATAGTTAAATCCACCCCTCGGTCACAAACCCATCTGTATGTTACATCTCTTTCCTGATGTCCTGAAGCATGATGGGCCCATCAAGATAAAAGTAGTTCACCTTTATTTTCCTAGTCTAAGTCTGTCCGGAACACTTTAGCAGCTTGATCCACTTGCTGGTTGTTTCAATTATATGGTGGGGCTTCTTCAGCATGTGTCACTACCTCTTCTGGTGGCATTACCTTCTGGCCAATCTGTGATCACTTCTAAGATTCCTGGATCATTAGAATTTCCTATTTGCGCTGTCTGTGAGAGCATTAATCTCTCTGATTAATGCAACCCATATACTCCATATGGCATCACTGGTATGATGAGTGGAACAAAACTTACCTTTGAACATCCAGCATAGTACTGGTAATCATGGCATCAGGAGGAGCTGTGCTTCAGTACCAATTACTTCCAGAGCAGCTCTAACTCCTTCATATGCTGCCAATATTTCTTTTTCAATTGGAGTATAGCTGGCCTTGGATCCTTTGTATCCATGACTCCAAAATCATAGGGGTTGAACTTGAGTCTTCCCTGGTGCTTTCTACCAGAGGCTCCAGGTAGGACCATTATCCTCAGCTGCAGTGTAGAGCACACTTTTAATGTCCTGTCCAGACTGGCCCAAGGGCTACTGCACGTACTATCTCTCATTTGATCTGTTTAACAACCTGTTTGTTTTCAAGGCCCCAGTTAAAATTGCTTTTTCTTTTGAGTCATTTCATAGAAAGGTTTTACAATCTGACTGTAATTAGGAATATGCATTCTCCACAGGTGAGTGTCCTTTCTTGTGACTTCTCTGGAACAGCTGAATTAGTTAGGACCTTTCAGTTGAGAATGACTTGCTGTGCTTGGAGCTCTACAGCTATGTATGCAAATAAGTGCAGAACATGTTAAACTTACGTCATTTTGGTGTGTCTCCAGCCTTCAAACATCTCTGAATATAGGGTCTGGATGTCAACATGCTTTCTTTTTTGGAATTTTTTAAAGTAATTTTTTATGAAATGCTACCAAGCAAGGTATAGTTATTGGGCTTGCTGATGAAACAATTTCCTTGTCTTACCAGTAGAGTACTGAATCATTCACATTAGTGAAGCTTCTTGTGCTTAGTACTATTGTATTTATATAGGATAATATAAAATACTATAATATTTATGTAGGAACACAAAGTACTGTATGTTATGTTGAACTAAACTTCTTAAAGCCTGTGTGCTGATGGAATTCCATAAGTACATGGGAAATGTTACTTTCTTGAAGCTGGTGTTGTAAGGCAGTTTAGTGTGATAATTTTGATTATGCAGGACAGGACTGTTCAGTTAATTTTCAGTTAAATGGTAGAACTGAGACAGATATTCTTTGAGTGTCTTGGAAATAAGCTTAGAATTTCTCCATAGGCTTTTCTAGATGTCCTACAAGAAATGGTTAAAGATGTGATCTTAGAAGACTACTTGATATAGTAGAGGCTTAAAAGAAAGATTGCTGTATTGATCTTGCAGGTATTCTTAATTTCTGCCAACAATGGAAATGCGCTGAGTGCTTGAGCCTCTAATCAGTACGGAATAGATGCAGCTGCAGCCTTATTTTCAAATAGATTAGGTTCATATCATATATAGCAGTTGCTCAGAAGCTTTATGCTTTCTACAAGATCACAATAAAAATGCTTCCCTAGCACTTTGATACAGAGAATAAATGACAGATGTGTATCCATCAAATGGGCAGGGGGGGAGGTATCCTAAAGGAAAACAATACCTAAGTTCTTATGTGCAATACAGACGTTAGGAGGAAAAATAGTGTGTATTTCACAATGTAACTAATTTTGGGGCCAGATTATAAAACAAACTACAAATCTTTGCAGGAATCATTATTCTACACTCATCATAAGCTTTTTTGAGGCAAGTATTGACTAAATTCTTGCCCTTTGTGTAATACTGACTCAAGTAGCCAGAAATTAAGCTGGTTTGGCAAGTTAAGTGCAGTACCCTTCAGAGACAAACTGGTGTAGATAAAAGCCTATATTTAAGATTAAGATATGGAATTTACCTGAATGTAAATTGACGTTTATCAACTCTCCTTGCATCAGTGTTGCAGCTTCCGAGTCTTGATGTCTTCACCTTATTTACCTCTCCATTTTGCCCCCTAACAATTTGGTTTTCTTTATATGCACACTAGGACAAGGTGTCACTGAAGTGCATGTACATAAGTACAGTTTGAGTTGGCAATCGCTGTAAAAGGGTTGTTAACTGATTACCTGTTTCATGAAATGCAGGAAAGAACCAGCTGCCTGGTTCCAAAAAAGGCTCCAGCACACTGTATAAAATAAGATTCTTCCCTTCAGTAATGAGCAAGGCCACTGGGATTCAGTCTCACAGCTCTTGGAAATACCTCCTTGAACTCCAGTGGTAACCATTACCTTGTTTTTGCAGTTTGTTGTAAACTGTTCCCTTCAAATGCTCACTTTAGAAGTTCTCAAGTGTGACACATTGTGCCAGAAGGAAGTGATTTGCAGTAAGGGAGTTCTTGTTTTTATTTTTGTATGAAAGCATAGGAATAACTCTTCTGAAATTCTTGCAAGTGTTAAAGCTAGCATGACCAGCAGTAAGCAGAGACTGCAAAGCACAACATGCTTCTCAAGCTACCTCTGGTAGAACCATAGATGTTCAAAGGTCTCCTCTGGATATCGAGACACAGAACAAAGGTAGATGGGGTGGTGAGATTATGCTTTGAGAAATGATGGGTCTTATGGGGTTCATAGTGCTTGTTTAGAAATAAATGTCTTAACTCTGTCTTGAGAAAGTGTAGCAAACTTTCAGTAGCAGTGGCTTCTAGATTAGCAACAAATGAAAACCAATATTCCTTATTGTATGGATTTTAGCAGCTTTTCAAAGAATAGATTAAAAAGCAGCCTCTGAGTGCCCCTGCAAACAGCTTACAGGAACTTGTTCTTTAAATGCTCCCAGGTTAGGGTGCTGGGTAGAGCAAAGTGGCAGCTATTTGATACAAAATTCCAATCACACACAATGTGTCATGACACATTGACCATTTTAGAGATTAACATTTTTTCAGTCTCGTGATTGCAAGTTTTTCTTGAGACAAACTGACTTCAGAGTTGTTCTCCTGTGTGCTGTGAAACGCGGTAGTGCCATGCAGCATCACTGTTAAGTACTCAGTGCAGCTCTGGCTGCATGACAGTGCACCAGAGGAGATGCATTAGAGGGTTGTCAGGCATGAAATAGCTTAACTCTGGTGCAGATGACTTGTTTGGGTAAGTCTAGTTAAAACAAGGTAGGAAGTACGAATTCATGCTGTTGATGGCACTAACTGGACTATGTCAACTTTTTCTGAATACTGATGCAATGAGAGTTTTTCCATACATACTGCATTTGACAGCTAGTTAGAAATCATTTAGTTTGACTGAACTCTGCTTTTTTGGAGATGGGAATCTAGTGCTTAGTCAGAAGCTTCTTCTCATTAATCTGCTGTTTAGCAAAGATGCAAGCAAAACGGGTGGAACTTTCTTACACAAACAACTGTCATATGTTTACATACAACACGTTCGCTGGGCAAAGCCCTTTGAACCATAAGTGCATGATATTGCCTCTAAACTTGTTAGACAAGATACTAAGCTGTTTAAGACAGTTTGGAGAACCTTAAATCATTAGATTAGCCCAGGGCTACAGGCAGCAATGAAAAGTTTATCAGTCTTGCTGCAAAATTCCCTGTGAAATTCTTTGAGGAAGGCTTTGTATCTAAAAAATGGTGTGCTTTTTCCATCTATTAGGATGATAGATGTGGTCAGTGCTTTTAGTGGAAATCAGGTGTCTACCTGCTAAGCACTTGCACCTCAGTGCTCTTGCTGTTTTGCTGGTAGTGAACAGGACTGTTCTGCTTTAGAATAAAGTAAAATGATAGCAAACACTGAATGGAAAGACAAGTCACTGGTTTTGACCATTTGGGTGGCTAAAAATTTATTAGGTTTGAAACTGGTTGTGTTATGCAATGAAACTTTCAAGCAAACTACTTCCTATTTCAGAATGAAATAGTGACTTCTAAGAACATGTGAAAACACTTACGATCCAAATGAAAATACTGCTGCACCTGAACAGATACCCTTCAGTGACTTTTCAATGACTACAGAGTCTCTCATAGATACTGTATATATAGTATACTGTGGATGTCAGGTCTCTGACACTGTCTCATTCAACAGAACTGCTTCAACTGCACCCTGTACCTTTCTAGTGTAGGCATAACCACAGGACCAAAGCTTATCACTTACGGTAAATTGGGAGTCAGTTGAACAGGAATCAACTGGCTAGTTACCTTTTCCCCTAAAGGCTGTTCTTCTGAAGGGTTTGGGACAGGGTGCTGGGAAGAGGACCATCCAGTGGTCAGTTAACTTTCCCACAGCATCCATAGTAAGAAAGGACACTAGCAATTCACTTAAATCATCTGAGGCTGACTTGTCTGTTAGACACTAAAAGCTGCAGTCAGTGAAACTGTTTCTAGTGATATCTAACTTAGAAAGATACAATTTTATTGTAGTTCTTGCTTTTTAACCACTTGGTGTTTGTCACCAGAACCACAAATACCAAGTACTACTTTCACAATGGTAGAAAGTAAAAGTCAGGCTAGATGTGCCATTTTTAACTCTTATGGGTTTCTAATATCTGTTAGAGCTGCTAATATAGTTCAACACCTCTGTGGCTTAAACACATGGCAACTTTGTGCTAATAGTTTAAGTAGGTAAGAGGGAGGAGTGGAGGGCCATCTAGCAGTTGACAATCTCTGTCTGTCTAATCTCAGATCTACAGCTGCTCCTCATGTGAAAAAGCAGGTGGACACACTTGAGCATGTCCTGTAATATTGATAGTGGTTTAGTTAACCTACTTCTTGCTGAGTAACAGATTCAATCTAATTGGGTAAGACAGTTCTGGGACAAGCTGTGCTGGTTTGGGGAGAGTGAGGAATGTCACCAGCAGTTGTAGCTTGCCAGTAGCATATTGATATAACTGGCTAAAATCAAGCCTCAGTCAGCTCACACCTGACCTTGGTAGTGCTAAAATGTACATTACATGTCTGGAGAACTGGGAGATGCATCCTTGGAGTAGTTATAGATATTTGTTGTACTGTGCCTACATTAGCTGTAGGACCGACAGGCATCCACAGTGTAGTCTGTTCTTGCCTGTGGCTCTTAAAGGACTTAGGTTGAATTTTGAGAGTGACCGTGGTTCTAACTCGTGAGAGAATTGGGCTGTGTGCCCAGCCATTTTGGATGGTGCTTTAGCTTAAGTCTACCACACTGAATGACATAAACTTTACTGAGAGTTGGAATTGTAAACAAGGAGCTACTGCTCAGATGTTCCTTGATGTTAGTATGTAAAAGGTTGGCCCTAGAAATTCAGGGAGTTGGAGAAAACTCTTTTGTGAAGCAGCACAACTGGAGCAGGGAGGAAAGTGCTCATTAAGTTAGTCCTTCCCTTGGCAGAAGCCAGACTGGAAAAAAGGGGTTTCACTTACTGTTGTTTTTATTCAACCTAGACAGGAAAAAAAAAAGCATGAATGTCTTATAGTCCTGGAAACTGTCTGAAACAACTAACTTGCAGAGTTTGGCTCTGAAGCCTAAATAGTGGCACTGTGCTTGCACACTGTGGCCAGTAAGGTCAGGGTAGTTGATAGCAAGGACCTAAGAGCCATGGTGTTAGCAGTCAAATTAGTTAGTTTGACTGTTGCTAATGACCCTTGTTGAATTTTGGCATGACTGATTGACTATTAGGGGTCATGGTAAATAGTTGATCTGAAAAGCCTTTCTCATAATGGAAGGAGAATGTTTAAGTACTCCCAGACTAAAACTGATTTATTACAACCATTCATTATAGGTCAATAAGCATCCTGTGATGCCAGAGTTCACTTCAGTGTATAGTACCTGTTGATAGAAAAGCAGAACAATGGAAATACTAGCAGGATGCTACTTCTATGCGTTTTGGACTCACTTAATTTGATTCACTAGGTTTCTTGAAAATTTTGTTTACTACTGCAGTATTGGTGGATAGTTCTTTACAGCTTGGTTTTATAAACTTTCCCATGTGGTGTATTCCTTCTTTCTGTTGAACTTAAACTGCCTTTTAAACTAACTTAACTCTGAGTTTCAGCATTCTGAAGGACAATGCTGGAAAGAGATGCTGGGATTTATTCAAACTGGGCCTTTTTGCTGTTTGTTAGACTTTTGACAACTCTGTATTACTGGACCCAGGACCTAGACCTGCTAAACTTCATTGCAGTGGTCTTCCAGTTATCAGCAAACAACTTTGGAATAAAAGTCTTCAGCTAGTTGTGCATTGACTTTTGGGTAACTACACCTAAATTGTACATCTACAGTTTAAGATTATTTGATGTGGAACTGCCAAACTTGTTAAAATCAAATTTTGAGCTCTGGCCACCCATTAAGCTGATCAGCCTGTCAAAGTTGAGTTGAACTAACATTACTTGGAAAGAAACTATTCGTTCCATTATTCTTCCAGTTGTCAGGCTTTTATTACCCTTGGTCATATTTCTCTTCCTCAGTAATGATGCAGATTTTTTTGAGGATGCCAGAGCTGTTAGTGTCATCTGAAAAAGAACTTAGAATAACTTTGTTCAGTTGTCCATCAATACCTCTCAGATGTGAAGGGTTTAAATGCAGCCAACATGACTCTGGTTTGAGTTGTGTGGCTTCAGATAAAACTAAGCAGAGATTTTTTTTTCAAGGTAGGAGAACTCATGCTATACTGTTGGTATTGACAGAGGTAAACTAAAACTTACCTTCGTAGAAAAAAAGTGTACCTGGGAAAGCTTCTTCCAGGTAGACCACTTTATTCTCCTTAAGTTCTTTTAAGTTCATATAACTGGATATTAAGACTTCTAGGTATGGTAGGTAGTCACAGCCAGCAGTTATTTGCACATTGAACTTGTTTTTTCTATCCTCAGTTCCTATCACATAGGAGTCAAGAGCAGAAATAGTGTTAGGAATGTAAGATATCTCCTGCCAACTAAAAGTAAGAACTGCCACAATGCTAAGTCACACCGCTGTGATGAATAGGACTCTTGCTTTTTCATTATGCTGGGAAAGATTGCTGTAGAAGCTCTTTAAAATATACTTCAAGGCAAGGCTGCCACCTGAATCTTATGATGATAACTTATCTTTTGCAGTTAAGTAAAGGACAAAGATAAAGCTTTGAATGTCAGACCTGGCTATAAATTTGTTCATGTAGTTTTTAGCTTGCGATTTACCTGTTAACAATGCAAGAATAGCTCCCAAACTCTGCATATACAGTTTTAAACTAAACTTAATTCCAGTCATGTTGCTGTAGGGAACTGTATCAGTTTCTGATGCATGACATTATGCAAGTATTTCACTTAGTGTTGTTGTAATTACTGGAAAATATGGTGACAATACATGCTGAGTCATTTAGATGTGAAAACTGTGGTTAGCAAATGCAGAACTTTGCATTGCATACAGCCACTTCCATAACCCCAAACAAAACCTCTGATACCCATGACTGCCCTGTAGCTTAGTCCTTCATGTCTACCTGAACCACTAAAACACAGAGAAAATATACCTCTGTGGTGCCATCAGGTTTGTCAAGGCACTAGACCTACCAGAATGATTAATCCTATGATGCCCTTTCCATACTGCTGTAGTAAGCAAGTAGTTATCTTGTCCTCTTCCTTCCATGGTAGTATACAGTGGAGATTTTAAGTCTAGTTTCATCTGATCACATTTAGCCTTTTCCCCCTTTGGGATATGATCCACTTTCAGCACTGCTCAACACTATTCTCACACATGGTGAAATGACTACAGCAAAAATTCTGCTGGATGTAGGAAAGGAAGTGACCAATCCCTGGCTGAACTGAGCGTGGCCAAAAATGAGTCATTTAGTTTTGATGACATAAATAATGATGTTCAGACTTCTGAGGAGTAATGTGTTCTCCACTTTGCCTTTTCTGTATGAGTTTTTTGCAAGCAGAAAAGTGCTCACATAAGCTTTGCCTGAAAGTCCTATTAAATTTTCAAAAGACTGTCTAGAATGTTCCACATCCCCTGCAAGAAGCTCAGCATGTGCAGTCAGTAATAACAGGATTGTAAAGAAAGTCTACTTGGTTTACACTGAATTCTTTCTGCTTCATGCCATATACTTTTTGCCACAACAAAACTCTTACCTCTTAGGCAGGCCATGTGTTATTGCTTCTGTTTTCTTTCTGTGGAATAAAAAGAATATATCGATTCTTGATAGGCCTCCATGAAAGAGCAATCACAAACTGGTATGCAGGTCAGGTTTACTGTTGGTGGATGTGAATTCTAGAGGTGAAAGCAGCTCTGTGTAATAAACTGTTTTGGAGTTTGGGCTACTTTTAGAAAAGGGCAGCATTTATACTGGAGTGTATTTAACCTATTAAAAGGCATTAATCTCTAATACTACAGTGGTATTCAGCTTGTGTGTGTTTTTTAGGGGTAAGGGATATCAAATCCTCATAATGTAAAGTTTAAATCTAGTAAGAGGAGAGCTTTTTATGCTGATACACATATCAGTTGTCTGTTCTCACCCAAATTTAAATCACAGAAGAATATGTATTAATGTTTTTCCAAATCTAAAATTCATAAGAGCAAAAATTTTGGCTTCTGTCAATAAAGCCAGCTAATACTTTAATGATAGCTCTGGACAGCTGAAGCCCATACTTTCAAAGTGACTGCTACAGAGCACAAAGTACAGTTTAGTGCAGGCTTATCTTCCTACCAGAACTACTATCTTCTCGAACAATGAGAAACTACTTCACAAAGCTAACCTTGGCTTCTGTGTTTATTCCAGAGCTCCTGAATCTACCAGTTAGCACAACTCCACTTGCAGGGGTCTCTCTCCTGGTCAGGACCCCATGAGGGGATTCAGCTAGTCTGCTGCTCTGCTATAAAACTGGTGTTGCCTTTCTGGTATAGGATATCTGACAAGAGGTTGTGTGGTGTTAAATCTTCATGTATGCTGGGGGACACTGGGCCATGAGAAGTTATCAGTGCCAATGAACCAACTGCCAGACAATCTTACCAGTCAGTGCAGCTCTCCAGCTTACTGTATATAAAGGTATTGGGCCAGGTGGATGGAGAAGACTGACTATGGTAAGATGATGGGAATTTTGTTGGAAATTGAACTGACAAGCTCACCTGAGTGATGATCAGACTTTCTGGCTGAGGCTAGGCCCCCTGTTATTTCTTTAAAAAAATTTTTTAAAAAATTGGTGTTTTGGACTCTTCAAGTTTGGTTATGATACATAGTATGTAACTTTGTTTCTTTTCTTTGGAAGCTATATGTGATGCTGAACAAATTCAGTCTATTTCATACACCTTAAATGTACTGTGGTGTGCAGGTTTCAGCAAGGGTTATAGCTATAGGAGGCTAGTACGGCCACCTTGCTAACTGTTCTTTAAAGCTTTATTTGGATGGGAAGGCAGTAGACAGGAAGGGATTCAGACAATAGTAATGTCCTTTACTGTGGTAACTGATCTCAGCCACATACCTACAGCATGCACAGCTACCTATCTGAGAAATGGGAACTACCTGATAACCCTTTCTGCAATTCCTAGATAACTTAGTTCTCATATGTACTGATTATGCTGTCTCTATTCCTTGCTGGTAACAGTCTAGCAACCCTTCTGCAACTAATCAATACAACTTAATTTTCTTATGTAAATGTCCATCAAGTTTCTGGATAAACTTATAGCCCTAATAAAAAACAGACTAAAATCTCCACAGATCTCCAGAAACTGAATAGGGAGGACTAATTGGACTGTTCTCACTGCTATTCATGTGTAGTCTTATGTAACAACAGCAAATGGTGTTCATTTCTAGAGCATTTCAGGGCCAAACTAAAGAAATTTTTCTGTAGAAGACTGAGGTTGCTACAAAGCACTGTAGACCTTGAGACTGTTTGTTTTGTGGGCCCATCCTCTGGTGTGAAGGGATATCCTGCCTGAATTGGACACAAGACTTGGTGCTTTAGCACAGCTGGAGATGTTTCTGTGTAATAGGAATTGAGGGTGAGACAGATGGCCTAAACGATGGGAAAGCTGAGCAGGAACTCCTCATAGCTTGTGTGGTATCATATGCAGTGTCTGGCTTACTATAACTAAATTTGACCCTGTGCAGCTCCATTTAAAAAACCAAAGTCTTCACAGTCTAAAGGTAATGCTGCTTTGGATGTGACACAATTGATTGGCAGTAGTAGTAAAAGCTTTCTGGCCAAGCTCCTTCCTAACGGTATTTGATTCATGAAAACAGTGGGCACATGGTACAGCAATTTGTAGTAAAGCTATACCAAACCCACCTTTTAGGCATAAGAACCTAACCTGGAAAGGCCTAGGAAGACAATGTGAGCTACTTGTATATAAATAGTGTGCACCGTTTAAGAGACTTGTATCAGCTATTTATCTCTTTTAGTGACATTGTCACCAAGGTGCAGGCTTGGCACCTGGCTTGTTAGCCAGGCAAGGCATAAATGTTGCTTCAAAACTTTGGCTTGGAATGTGGAGGGAACAGCTTTCCTCTTCCATGCTCCTTGTTCTCACACAGGGGATAATGAGCTGGTAGTGAATAAATTAATCTGTGATTTCCACACCTCAGAATATGCTGGCTAGTGATGCTGTTTTATGCAGCACCATACTTTAAAGTTGAAGAGCAAGAAACAAAGTTGGCTTTATAGAGCTTTATAGTTCTCTGGAAACTTCGCTGTAGCTGCTGCTGTTTTCAGGCAATTCTAACAGCTGCTTAGTAAATCTCTTCTGAAAATGTCCATAGGGAATGAGCTAATCATTACATGAAATACTGACATTAAAATGAGGCAATTGAGCTAGAAAAAGCATGCTGTTGAACAGGATCCCTTATCAAGTTCCTTCACCTAATGAATCTCTGGCTCTTTCTGGGGTGGTAACATCCTGTTCTCCTTGTAACTGTCCTTGCTAATCAAAGATGGACTTTGGTGCTTATAAACAGAGGATAACTGTTTCCAGTTAGAACTGATAATGTAAGAATTTTAAAACTCATTATGCACTAAATACTGAAAGCTGAAGCGATGATACATTGTAAAACCAAATTATGAAGTGCAGGGACTACTTTTCCCAATGAAGACATACGAACAAAGCAAAAAGCTATTTTAGTGGCTCAGACTTCCCAAACAACGTGCTAGTGCTTGGCACTATGTGCACTCCAGTACAAATACAGCATGATGGTCTGACCTTCCAAAAAGAAGAATAACTGAACTGGCACTCTAATTCTACTTTTCAAGTATACTGACTACAATAGTTGTACTTAATAAGCAAAGGCTTTTTTAGTTTACTATACTCACTGACTATTGGTTTTCTTCTGCATTTTTGTGGTGAATATCAACTATTCTTATCTTATTTAAAATTCCGGGATTGCTATAGAACTCCTATAGTTGGAAATTATTCCAAAGGTCTTAGACTTAAAAGATCAAGTCAAAGATAACAGGCTTAGCTAGAGCTATTAAACTAGCTCCTTTTGAGCTTGTTCCTATGGAAACATCTATAATACAGGTGACTGCTTCAGAAGATGCTTTGAAGACTGTTGGCCTTGGAGCTTGTAGAAACCTCTGTTGCTCACCCGGCAGAAAAAGACTCTGAGTTTGCTTAAGTCACTAGCTGAAGTAATTAGATTTACACCTAAATCTTGCAAAGTTTCTTTTGATGAAATCCTTGTGCATAGCTTTGCTGGTGGTGGTTTTAGGCATTACACCTCGAATGCTATTCAAAATGTAGGTTTAAAAAAACATCAAAGTGGTAGTTGGGACTGCTTTTAGCATCTGACTTGTCATGTATAATATACATAATGGCTATAACAATGAGTTTACATAAGATAGAGGCAATGTTTATGAACTAGATGACTAGTCCTGAATACTAAACTTGTATGTACTAACCTGGCACAGAAATCCATTTACATTTACTATAGTTCATGCTTAAATATAAATATAATCTGTCACTGTCCTCTTTCAGGCCAGGAGCGCTTTGGAAATATGACCAGAGTATACTACAAAGAGGCAGTTGGTGCTTTGGTGGTCTTTGATGTCACAAGAGGCTCAACTTTTGAGGCTGTTTCAAAATGGAAGAATGATTTGGACGGTAAAGTACTACTTCCCAACGGCAACCCCATCCCTGCTGTTCTTCTTGCAAACAAGTGCGACCAGAAGAAGGATGGCAGCCAGAATCCCTCTCAAATGGACCAGTTCTGCAAAGAAGGTGGCTTTGTTGGATGGTTTGAAACATCTGCCAAGGTGAGCATAAATAAGAAACGTTATAACTCTTCTACATATTAGTATAAGAATGGATTAATATAGTCATGTGGGGAATAAAATTATCAAGTATAGGAAGTGCCATCAAGTCTTCAGAGTTCAGCAAAAGTTGGAAGTGGTGTGCAGTCTAGCTCAATCCTGAGGAAGACTTGCAACATATTTGGTTTAAAATAGAACCGCATCTTAAATTCAGAGAACCTTAAAACTAATTGTAAAACTTGATTGAGTTTTAAGTTTTTTCCTCTTGCATGCATCAAGATCAGAGTCATTCTTTAGATGTAAATATTACTAAATGCTGATCAAACTATCCAAAATATACAAGTAAGCTTTAGATGCAGGTTTTTAAATTGCAGCTTCTTTCTTCACTGTTGCATGTAGGAAGTGGTAAGACTCTAGAAGTGAACAAGCTAGTGTATCTTTTCTGATGCAGAAATGCAATTTGGCATTCGAGTCTTCCAAATGCAGGTGACACTTATCCCCTGACTGTCTATTAAAGTATACTGCTTGTAATATGGGTGAATAACCTTGTGTCAAATATTTCTGGTACCTTTTTTTTAAAAAATCAGATGTATGAGAAATGACCTGATGCATCTAAGCTGTTTGTGTCATGCTGATGAGACTGTAGAAAAGCTTTTGTATTTGGCCAGCTTCTAATAGGAATGTGTGACTATTTAAAAAAAATCACTGACTTCTTCACTTTCAACATTTTTAGGACAACATCAACATAGATGAAGCTGCTCGATTCTTGGTGGAAAACATCCTTGCCAACTACAAAACTTTTCCTAATGAAGAGAATGACGTGGGGAAACCAAAACTGGACCTAGACCCATTGAAAGCAGAGAGTAAATCACAGTGCTGCTAATGCTACCACTGTTCAGTAAATGTGATGGGATGAGCAGCAAGACTGTTCCTTAAATCGAACTGCTGCTATGGTGCTGCATTGTGACAATCCATATGGGGTGTCTGGTCGAATAGGTGATTCTTGTGGGTGTTTACATATTCTTGTTTAGCATGAAACTGAATATCTTGTGAGTTATCACTCTACTTTCTTGAGTGGCTGCATCTAAATCCAATTAGTGTTCTTACTTGAGAACATAAGGTAGTGTTTACACTTCTAAAAAGGAACAAAGACAACATTCAGTGTCTAGTTTGCTTCTAGGACATATGCTACATTCCAAATAGGACTCACTTGTCATGGTTTTAGCTGAACACACACTTGCACCTTTGAAGTAAACTCTTCCCTTCACTAGTCATGTCCCACTTTAGCCTTCTTACCTACACACATGTCCCTATTTATTATCCCCCACCATGAGGATATGTCTCACTGCTAGATCTCCTGGATCAAGACACCCCAGAAATCTTGAAGGGGCCAATGACAGATACCTCCCTAGTATATTTACTAGGACTGTGTGAAGTAGATGGCTTTTACCACTGAGAACAGGATGGGTAAATGGTTGTACTTAACAGGGAAAAGGCATGGTTGTAGAGATAACTAATAAAACTGCATCTCCAGCTGTTTAAGGCAGAATATTTTCAGCTAATACTTTCCATATGAAACACATTAATACAGCTGTACTGATGGCACATAGTTATGGTAACCTCACCCTATGCACATCCAGTAACTTTTTCATGCACTAACACTGAAAACTTTACCAAGAGTGCAAAAAGTAAATATCTTGTTGTCCTGTGATTAATAAACTTGCTTCATTTTCCTTCTGTCTTGAGGTGGTTCTGGATACCGTAAGGAAGGAGAGAGGTCTTGAAGGAAATAGCTTAACTGGTTCTTACTAGCCTATCACCCCCCTCCTTTCCAAGCTCTATCTTTTTTCAATTTTAGAACAGTGCTGCACTCTTCTGACTACTTGGAACTGGTGAACCTTCTTACCAGTTTGCAACTCTGTATACTGAGATGCTTATGTTTCCTTGTTATAACTCATATGTATTTTTGGCAGCAAATGAAGATCAAAAGGATTAGAGAGATTTCATGGTTCTTGAATACATTCTGAAACTCTGGCTCTACTTGGCGGAAAGGCTTTGAAGCTCCTTTTTATTTTAATGGTTTCTTCTGTCCTGGTACCTCGCTGCTACTGACTTCAGAAGTCTTACCTTGCTTGGTCTGATGGTGCTGATGTTTACTTAAATATCAGCATGAAGTATGTGTTAGATTGGATATGCTTCAATCTGTTTTGAGATTTCTTAGGCTGTCTTTTTTTTTTTCTAAAAAGTAACTTACTTTTTAAGAGACAAATAAATATATTTGGGCATCTTATGTATTTTGTTGGTGTATGCTTTTGAGAATGTGAATCTTCACACGTGTCCCACCCTATACACAAATACTCTCACTGACATTTGAAAACAACTTTGTCTTCTAGTAGCTGCTATGTTAAAGGCTTATTTTAAATTACCACCGTAAAGCTTGGCATAAGCTAAAACTGGGTTTAACTAGCTTAGGATCATAAGATAATTAAGATGAAAGGGTTCTTAGGAAGTCAAAGCCAACATCCTTCTCGAGGCAAGGTCATACCAGGGTGCTTAGGCTTTCATGTGGTTTAGTCTTAAACCTTCAGCAATAGAAACTACGGTCCTGGGAAAGTTGTTTCAATACCTGACTGTCCCCTGAGAGTTTATCTAGTCTGAATCTACTTATTTCCATGGTGTCTTATACTCCTGTGCACCACTGTAAAGAATGCATCCATTAGGCTTGTGCACATTTGTTGGACATTTAAAGCTTGATTGCCACTTATTTTCTTCTTGAAAGCCTGTAGCACTTCAGAAAGCAAGTCACGCCCCATCTATGCTCCTTGCTTGCTGGCTTGTTGGAGTTGTTAACCTTCCTAGCTAACCTGTGACTACCATAATCTTCCTGTTCAGTTACTTGAACAATTCCATTTACACTGTAAACTCACTTTAAGATGTTTAATCTCCAGTGAACTGTCTTTTTCTAAACTTCCATTATAGATAGACAAACCCAGTAACTAGTCAGTGGAACATGTGCATAGCCTGTTTATTTGATGCTCCTTGAGTAGATCAAAAACATGATAAATCTTGATGACTAGTCAAGATGCAATTTCATGTTCAGTTAGCTTCACCTGTGCACTGAGCCTGTGCAAACTAATGGGCAAAAAAAGGCCAATTCTAGAGTGGCATAGAGAGTTGGTCTAAATTCAAATGCTAGTTCCTTAAGTACCTACTTTACTGGGAAACTGCCAGTGGAGGTAGCCTTCCCCCCCACCCCAAACAGCTATAGCTATTGTGTTTTTTCTTGGTTTAGTTTTCAGATTCAACAGACCAAACTGAAGCTTTGGGACTCTGCATGAATCTCATCTGGGTTCTGTCAGTGACAATGTAAATGCTATGCAAATTAGTTTCAATAATGTCTAAACTTCTTCTTGCAGAGCTATTGCTGCTGTGTTTAAACACCTTCTGTATGTAGCTTGTGTTCTTCTAAAGGTCTACATGAGTGTAGAATAGCTGTGACTCTCAAACTGGGGTGCAGTATACTAGTTTGGATACAGGTTGTCACTGGCTGGAGAACCTGAGACAGGGTAAGGTTCAGAAACTCCCATCTACAAGAATAAGAACCTAAAGGTTTAAAGTGACTGTGCAGATTGGTTTTTATACTGATAGACTTTGGAAATATCAGTCTGCTCTGAAATACAATCTCACTTCTACCTGCACAATGAGGTCTGTCTTTTCTTTTTAACCTTTCTGGGGAAAGAAAGTGAGCTTTACGAGATGGCTTGTCTTCCTTCATGCTACAGACTGCATTTTCTCTTCTGTTCCTTAGAGGGAGCATTACTGTTTGAGACTGGTGGAGTGGATCAGGAAATCCAATCCAGCCAGAAGGTGAAAACTGGAAGAAAAGACTGGCATTTTAGCCTGAGGAAGAGAAAGGGAGCATCTCCCTGGTGGAAGAGAAGGAGATTGTAGTTTGTGGAGAGGTGTTTAGGTCAATTAAACTAGTGATGAACCAATGTCCTAATTAACACAAGAACATTGATTTGGAAAGATATGTGGAATTTTAGACAGACCCAATTTAACCTCAGGCTAATGAGTGAGCAGAAAGTGTCAAACATTATTTGTTTTACAGGTACAGGATGTATAGTAAAGTGATAACTTAATTTAATAGAATGAAGAGGCCCTGTGCTATTTTATTTCACTATCTCTTGCAATCTGAAATACGTCAATCTTAAATGAGCGAGTACATGACTTCTTAGTCCCTATATTTAATAAGGAGTTCTGACATGAAAAACTTGAGTAAAAATTTGAATCAGTGCTCAGTAAAAGTCTTCCTAGTGTGTTGCCATCAACTGATGGCTACAGGGGTGGCTTCTGTGAAAAGCTTCTAGAAGCTTCCGCTATGTCTGATAGAGCCAATGCTAGCTGGCTCCAAGGCAGAGCAATGGCTGGCCAAGGCTGAGCCCATCAGCAACAGTGGTAGTGTCTATGTGATAACATATTTAAGAAGGGGAGGGGGGGGAACCAAAACAAAACCAGCAACTTCAGCTGGAGAGCAGAGTGAGAAAATGAAACATCTGCAAATGCCAAGAGCTTCAGCAGGTTTCTCATGGCCGTGTCCAGTTTTATGAAGACTCTACAGTTTCATTGGAAAACCTGTTCCAGGTTGACCACCTTCACTGTAATAACTTTAAAAAAGAAAAAATCTTATTGAAGAGGAATTTCCTGTATTTAAATTTTTACATTGTCTCTAATCACTGGGCACCTGTGAGAAGAATCTGAATGTCTTTAATCTCCTCATCAGGTATTTCTATATGTTCAGATTTGCCCCTCCCACCACACTCCCAGGCCTTCTCTTAGGCAAAAACATGTTCCTGTCTTATTCTGAGTCCTTGTGCCTTCTGTAAAATCAGAGGAGAGTTAAGTCTGAGCTTGAAGAGCCCTGAGAGGGGCTTTGTTAGTGTTCATGTTCATAGTTACTCTTTCTGCTCTCTCTAACTAGTATTTGTAGCTACAAAAAAGCGCAAAATATTTAGGACTTCAAAGGCTGTTTTCCTCTAAGTGATTTGTGTGTGCTATAGTCCTTAATGATGTGGTGGTTTAAGGGAAAAAAACAAACAAACAAACAAAACCCCAGCAAAAACCCAAACACGTTTTGAATGGTGTCTCTGAAAAATGGTCACCAGCATGCCACCCATGCATTGCAAACTAGCACCTGTTACCTTAGCAATTGTTTAGTTATGTCTCAATGGGTTCCTAACATACACCATCCTTGTTATATAGTCTTGTATGTTTATTTCACATTTTCCAACTGTAATGCTGCCTGTATCCTAACAACTTTTCCCTTCAGGGAGTGTCTGTCAGATATGCTTCATGGTTTGAAATTCTAGGCCAGTGAAACAGCTGATTTGACCTTATGGATTCTTTGCTGGCTAGAAAACTAGCTTTTTTAAATTCAGATTAACTTCTCTTTCCAAACAAGCTGCCCTTGTCATTGCTGTTAGGTTATGAAATTCTAAATTAAGTTCTTGGATAAATAGATTTAGCCTGATTTGAGATCCCCTTTTTTTCTTCACAAAACAGCTAGATATGTGCCTTTAATGTCATTGCTCTTTGCAAACAAACTTATTGTATAATTTTATGGCAAAAGGTGCATTTTGAACTGCATGTGGAGCAGCTATTTAACAGAGCAAGAAATGAAGGGCTCTGTAGCTTACATACATTTGCATCTGATTTCTGTCCTTCCTCCTTCACCACCCAAAAATGTGTACAGACAGATGCACTCAAATTTCAGTTACTGTTCTGTTGTCTTTCACATAATTGTATTCTGAGACTCATATTTGCTGGGATCATAGAATCATTTAGGCTGGAAATGACCTTTAAGATCATAGAGTCCAACTGTCAACCAAGCACTACCAAGTTCACCATTAAACCATGTCCCTAAGCACCACATCTTGTAGTCTTTTAAATACTTCTAGGGATGGTGTCTCGACCACTTCCCTGGGCAGCCTGCCTCACTGCAAATAATGCTGCAAACCTCACTGGTCATCTGCAATGGGATCAGGAAGGAAGTTTTCCTACTAGGAAGACTCACAGGTCCGTCTTACACCTATGTTTCATAGAGACTTTTCCACAGTAGTTTGTCTGCCCAGTGACTATAGGAAAGGAAAGGGGATTCAGAGGAGTAGATGGAAATCACAGATTACCTGAAGTGGTTTTTTCTGTAAGTTCCAGGCTCAGTCTGCAAGTTTGCATCAGCATCCAGCAAGGTGTGGAGGTTAACAGCCCTGCACCAGTACTAAAGCAGTAGCCAGCTGTCTGAACTCATGTCTGTCTCTGCTCTTATTCATCTGTGTGCCCTGATCAGTATTTGATAGCGTAATTGTCTGAAGAGAGACCAGCTGCTCAGTTTGAATAGAAATAAATAAACCTGAAATGTTTACTTGGGTCTGAAGTGAGAAGTGTCCCAAGGTACCTTATTTAAAATGGATGCTGTTGGACATAATGCTGAAAGAAATGCAAAGACGTGGAAGAATTTTCCACTTTGAAATTTAGAAGTATATATATCTGACCTTCTGTCATCTTGACACAAATCAAGATCTGACATTTGTCTGAAATAAGCCTCTAGATGTAACAACATCTGCATATTTTTCCTTGTAGCTTTTGATGTACTCATGTCCTCTGCAACTTGACAAATTTTCATAGATTTTTTATTTAAAAAAGACTTAGCTTGAATAAGCAAAGTATGTTCTATCATGGATTTTTCATCATGCGCTACAGATTGGGAAACAGCAAACAGGTTAAAAGTTAGACATAGGAGTTGTTGGAAGTAATACAATGTCTGGAATACACGTGAAAAAGTCTGCTTAGTTTAGTTGAAGTCAACTATCTGCTGAATTCAAAAGTAGCTGATTAATGTTAGTTTTACCTGACCCTGGTGAAACTCCATTCACTTTGGTAATCACAGAATTGCTATGGTTGGAAAAGACCTTTAAGATCATTAAGTCCAACCGTTACCTGACTCTACCCGGTGCACTTCTACACCATATCCTTGAGCACCCTATCTAGATGGCTTTTAAATATATCCAGGGACGGTGATTCAACCACTTCCCTGGGCAGCCTGTTACAGTCTTTGGTAACCCTTTCGGTGTAGGATTTTTTCCTAATGTCCAACTTAAACCTCCCCTGATGTAACTTGATGCCATTTCCTCTTGTTCTATCAGTTGTAATTTGTGAGAAGAGACCAACACCCACTTCATTACACCTTCCTTTCAGGTAGTTGTAGAGAGTGATAAGGTCTCTCCTCAGCCTCCTTTTCTTCAGACTAAACAACCCCAGTTCCCTCAGCTGCTCCTCATAAGACTTATTCTCGAGACCCTTCACCAGCTTTGTTGCTCTTCTCTGGACATGCTCCAGCACCTCGATGTCTTTCTTACACTACAGTGCCCAAAACTGAACATAGTACTCGAGGATACTTCTGCTTCTTACCAGGAATTAATTAGCTGCATCATTTAGCAATGAAAAAAGAAAACAAATACTTGCACATTCCAGCTCTAAGATCTCTCCAGGCTGCAGGGCTGATTCGTGTTCACTTCCCTCTCCTGTGGTTTATATGTACTGGTATAAAAAGAGGCAAGGGATCGCTACCCCTTCAAACTGCTACATTTGACCCTTGATCTTTACCGTTTTCAACAGAAACTCAGTCGTGTGTGACTATTCATAACTAAAGTGCATTTTTTCAATGCCTTTAGCTTTTGGCAAATTACTGTCGGCGGAGGGATCCTCGAAGCTGCCGCCGACGCTCAGAAACCAGCGTTTCAGCGCCTTCACAGCCGGGCCCATCGCCGCACCGGGGCTCTGGCGCCTTCCGCGCGAAGGCGGCGGCCAGGCGGGCGGGAAGCCTCACCCTGCGGCCCCGAGGCGGC
>VZZY01014205.1:10234-67626 GCA_013400335.1 Eurystomus gularis | reverse complement strand
CTGCCCAGTAATTTTGATGAATAAAAAGGACATAACAGCAAGATCAGTACATATAACAGGAGCTGTGTGGAAAGTTTTCAGTTACATAAAGAAAACGGAAAATTTCTAAAAGGAATTTTAGGAAATAAGGCTTATAGATAACTATTTTTATTCCTTGAAAATCCTAACTAGTCTCAAGAAAGTGATTTCTAACAGTCATAAAGGGCAGGCTGTTGACTACTTTCCTAGTGTAAATGACAGAAATCTGCTTGCTGAATGCAACAACAGATTAGGCAGGACTAAATACTTGAATATGATGTTGTTAATAATCCCATAGTATCAAGAAGGTGGCTTAAATGGTTTATTGAGCCTTTTCCTTCTCCAGCTTCTTTAGTTCACAATGTTTGCCTGCTTCCTGGCCCACTAAGCTTAGGTGCCTCTATATGAGTTAGAGGCTGTTACATCAATCCCATCTAAATCTTGGTTTGTAGAAGCACATTAGAAAAAACTGCTGGCAGCTCAGATATGCATATGATGTTATACCAAGGTGATGGCTTTTTTATGTCTTCAAACTGCCAACAAAAATATTTACCATCAAGGATAAAACTCATAATAGGCAACAGTGCTTAAAGATCTGCAACAGTCATTTACTTGTAGTATCAAACTTTCCTAGCAGGCTTAGTCAATTATCATTCTGCCCACTGATCTATCACTACAAATGCAATCTGATTTTTTTTTTATAAAGAAATGTTATTTAGCAATAGTAGCATGCACATGGAATCTGATTTTATTTTTATGCACATCTAAATTCCACTGCAGAAAACACCTGCAGTTAACTATTACAGTACCTGTTGTCTATCTTTCTCCTTTTATTGATGTGCACTAAGCACTTCTCAATGTTTCATGGTTTGCAGAACATATCTGAGTTTAGCTGAGAAATTATTTCAAAAGTAGACTTCCACTGGGAATGTCAATGAGGTAAGGACATTTTTGACATGTTATCTGCATTACTGAGCTTTATTTGATTTGCAAGATTAGAAGAGATTGAGTTGAAAGAAGCAGTGAGCTGCACCTTAATGGAACAATAGCCTGACATCAAAGATGTGTGTGATTTGAAAGACTGAGTGGCAGCTGCTATGAGGAGATTATAAAATCAGAATCCAAGCTTCAGTAGTATACTCCAAGTCTTGGTGTGGAACACAAACCTACAGTTGCATTCAGGAATAATTTTAGCACCACAAATATGTAAACTCAGCTGACTATCGCTCAGTTTGTAACCTATTCCTAAACTCAGTGTCCTCATCATCTAGGGAATGATGCAATGGAGTGAGGTCAAAAATGGAAATCCAAACAATCCAAAGTTTCACTTACTAGGAGAGGACAGTGTGAGAAATCACTTGTATCAATCACTCATTCCTATGCAAGGGATACATAGGAATTAGAACCTACAACTGTCTGATTGGTCTGTTTCCTGAGTAATGTATCAGTTGGGGGATTCTTTTTAAGTATATATATTCTCCTTCCCCTTTTTAGCTTCTTTCTGAAATAAATGTCTGACCTGGTTTTGACACTGATCTGTAGGATAGCTTTAGCAGCTGTTTGTCTCTCTAATCATGAGGTATGTTCCGAAGTGTTTGCATGTTTGGAGTAAGGCCATGCCTTAGCATTTCAACCTTCTCTAGTGACCAGTTAACACTTGCTAGAAACTACCAGTTTCATTCTTGGGCACTTAGCCCCACTTATATCATGTATGGAGAACCCTGGCATACGGTTTGGGCTTATGAATTCAGCTGCATGGCAGGATGACTAAGAGGAGTTGAAATATTCTGTCATACATACCCTGAGCAGTGGCTTTTACCTCAGTGACAAAGTAAGAGACATTCTGAAGTTGGTATAAAAGTCTGAAGGTTGTAAAAGCATTCTAAAGGGCAAATCAGGATGGTTTCATATTTGGGCTGTGCTGGGTTTGGCAGGATAAGAGGCTTTAGGGAAAGGACTTGGCTACAGACACTCACATTCACCTTCTCTGGCTGGTAGCTTATCCAGAAGGTTGTTTCCCTTTAAAAATGTCAGCTGATATTGAGAAAAAAAAAACATAATACAGAAGAATAAAAATAATATTATATATGACAGGATGGAGAATTGGTGCTTATGTTTAAGTTGGAACATTGGATCATCCCAAAGATATTGTCATACAGGGACAAAGGAAAATGGAAGTTGCTAATTGTGCCTGTAAGAGTTATTTGCACCCTCATTCCCTTCCAGTTAAATATAGAATTCAAGCAACATTTTTCAAGTACTCTGGAGCTAGGAAAGGAGTAGATCAGTAAATCTGAAGTACCTATAAATGGCATTCTCATGGAGTACAATTCTGCATATTTCAAAATGACTAACTTCTGTACCTTTAAAAACTTTGGCTGTCCAGGGCAAAAAATGGTGTTGAAAATTTGAGTTACATTTAGAGCAAATAGGTAAGAGAGCAACAAGGTAAAAAACTTCAAAGCTTCTGAAATAGGGTTTTCAGCACAATACTCTGAACTTCATATTCTCATTTTATTTCTACTAAAATTCAAATCTGTACTACAACATCCATACAGTGAAGCGAGTCTGACTGTGAAGACAAATTATTTCTAAATTTGAAACCTTTTCTCTTCATCCACATTGTTAATACACATGTAGGTCTGCATGATCAAACAGATGTGACAAGTGACATAGTGTTATAAAGATGCCAGACAAAATCGAATGTAGGTGTCATCCCATTTTAACTGTTCTGTGCACAACATTGGCATTACTGAGGATGCTAACTGTACTAAATAAAGAAAATTCCTTTTTTTCTAAGGAACAATTGGAAGCATGGAGCTTTGGCAACAGCTAATTTATCATCAGTAACAAAAAAAAAAAATCTTGTCTCATAAGCAAATAAAAACCAAGCCCTTGAAAATATTAAAAGCCCAGAAAATAAATTCAGAAGGTAATATAATAGAAAAAGGTAAATGTAATTTTTAGGGAAGGAAAATAATCTTTCACTTAATTACTGTGCAAGTTTCTTTCCCTGTGGCCCACTCTAAGTATATTCCTAGACACAGGTAGGAGCATCACACAGAGTTTAACTAATCAAACTGAGAGTGGTTAATCTTCTTGACTTGACAAGCTTAAAGTTATTCAATTCACTGTGGATTTTTGTCTCAGAGGCAACATCCTATATATGAGATGATAATCACTTCATGAGCTAGGCAGGATAAACAATCACAAAGGTTTGTTGCTTTATTTTTTTTTTAATGTGAATTTTATTATGAGTACTATGTGATCAAAGCAATTAAAGACTGATTAAAGTACAGTAACCTACCATTTAGAAAGTAGCATAGTAGTCATGCAGTGCCTAGAATGGTCCAAAATGTTTAAAATGCCAACATATCTGGTCAAATTATGATATTTTTATAACCTGAACATTCAAAGATGTATTCTCAGCCCACACTCTGGACATTATTTTTTTTTCTGGAATCAAAACTTTAATATGAAGATGTTGAATAATTAATATTTCATAATGCAATAATTATGTAGTAAAGCAAGTCATCTAGTGTCAAAATAAATATTTTACTATCATCCAGGAACAATATTACTTGGAAGAATTATCTTTATGAAAAGTATTTGCCAAAAAAAAGTAAAATATTAAATCCAATCTATAAATTCCTCTATAATTTTTTGCTTTTGATAAAATAATACTTTTACAACAAAAAACACAGTGAATATATTTGAGCTAAAAATAGAAGAGTTATGAATGCAGAGCTTTACATGTTGCAATGACTGCATATGTAGAACTTAATGAAGCTGTAAAAGGGATAGAAAAATATTGCTGACCCAGCATTTTTACTACCAAGACTCCTGACCTTGTTCCAAATGCTGAACGTGCCTCCATCTGGTACACACAGTGATAATATCACTGTCACCACAAGTATTAGATAAACGGTCGTTCCCATGTGGCTGCAATTTAAAGAGTCTCATACTTTATCATTATGGGCAATGTTATACAGAATATTATAAGCTGCCTATCAAGTACTTAAGAGCATTTCTTTTTTGTTATTAGATAATACATCATCAAATCGCCCCACCTATGTCCTGATTTAGTATGTTTATCTTCATCCCAATCTTTATTTATAGCAGTGTTCTAAGGCAGTTGTGTTGTGCTATGCTATGTTGCTCATTCCCTGAGTCACTTAGCGTGGCATACGTTCTCTGGGATCTTTGTTCTTTGTGAATGTCACAGTCATGCCAAAATTCATTTAACTCTCATAAATCAAACTTTTCTTGGATTGCATATCAATTTTCTAATACAAATAAAAACAGGACTCTGCTAACCCATGAGTATAGCGCTGCCTCAAGAGTTGAAATTTGTATGAAACATAAACTTTTTAACATGAGGAGTAGTGTGGTCTGATGGTTTCCTTTTGTTCCCTACCAAAATATTCAATCCATCAGAAATTTCAACAAAATATTGTGCATTACTAGTTTTGGCTGAAGTAGGTTATATTCTTATGATTAAAGCCTTAATATACTCCTCTCTCATACAGCAGTGGTTGTTGGGTGGTATAAAGTTTGCTAAGTACTTGCAGAACTTTGCAGTTTAACCATGACAGCATGCTTTGGTTATCTGGAAAGGACTGGGGATTCCCACATTTAGGTCTAGAGCAATTAGCTGAAGATTTTCAATAATAAGTATAAAATGTTGCATAGATCACACATATTTTATATGAAGAAAGATGACCCCCTACAAAAGGTTTTGTTATATTAACCATGAAAAATCTCACGTATCTGTATCAATAAACAAGCCCTGAAAAAGATTTAAAGACACATTATACCCTAGCAAGAAAAAGGCATGGAAAACTGCAGCAGATGCATTCTGTGTCACTATGTAAAATAAAACTATACATATGACTAATCAGGAATTTACATTGGTTTTGCACCATTTATGTTATGAATGACCTATTTTTATTTATATATAGATATGCATAAATCAATTTTAATAAATGTTATATTTCAATGTTTAACCAGGTGTTAACACCGTCAAAATTTAAGTATTTCAACTCTGAACCAATTACTTTAATGGACAAAGGATTAATATGACTTTCCTGTGTCTTGTATACTTCTATATTACTAATATTTAAGTAACCGCATAGCCATAGAAAACTAGGCTAATATGAATAAACTGAAATAGACCAGGTCGTAAAACTGAAACTGGCATGCATAAGACTACCAATGGAAAGAATAAATTCTTACATAAATATCTTCTGAAATAAAACAATGGAACTAAGTAAATAATGGGCTTCCATGTTATAAACAGACACACATATTTAATTTTCCACACTGCTCTAATCCTCTAGAGTTACTCACATGTAAAACACACATGGAAGTCTGGTGGTATACATCATACACCTGTTTGGAGCTTGGCCTCCTTTTAGGTGCTTTGAAAGTATTCACTGTACTACAGGGCAAAACTGCTGACTTTTTCTGTAATCTCAGATCTACTATCCATTATATATAACTAGAACCATGCAGATAAGTCTGTTCTATCAGCTTATTTATTCACAACAGTACATAGTGCTTGCTTTTTCTCACTAATGAAAGTCAAAGGCAATTACCATCTTAATTTCACTGGTCACCACGGCTCAAGAAAAAAACATCAATAGGGAGGTCGTGTGAAAAGAAACACAACTGCTAAAGTAGGAAAAAAAAGAAAAACAGGGGCAATTTTCCTTTAAAAGCAACGAGCAGAAAAATTACACTATGAAAGCAAATGAAATTCATAGTTCAGAGAAATTAGATGGGGTTTTGCTAAGTACCCTTTTTTTCATGAAAAAAGAACACAAGGGAATTGTATAAAAATGAAAGTCTGAAGCATCAATCTGATAAGAGAATAACCTTTTCACCTAACAGCAATTAAACTATGGAGCCTCCTTCATAAGTTATTGCTGGTGCTAGTAGAACAACTTGGTTCTGGGAAAGGATCAAATTTGTAAAAATATTATAATAATGACACTGGTTATAATAGACTAAAAACCTAACCAGAAATTTTGCCAGACTTGTTCCTATACACCAAAGCACAAAGTATAATTCATCAGAATGGTCCAGCCATTTGTAGTTGTTGTTGCAGGGTAAATTTCAGCTGCAGGATCTTCTCAAAGATCACAGGTTTCCTCTCATCTTTTAACCCTCATACATAAGATTTGCACTGTTATCTGGATATAGTAGCCACAGCTCAGCCTCTATGAACCAGACTGTTTGCTGGGTTAGAAGGAAGTATTAGGCTATTAGGGGAAAAATATTTCTTCCAAAAGCCATTGTCACATCCTTTTGTTTTCTCTCATCTTTCTTTCAAGCAAGTGGTACTGGCCACTGCCAGGAACAGGATAATAGATCTCCATTCTGAAGCTATGTGGTGAATCCTGTGTCTGCATCTGTCAGTGTCTGCCAAATTTTCTGCTTCCTCTGTCTGGATATAAATATAGGCAAGGTTTCTGTAAGGATGCTGAGGGTTTCCTACATTTTTTAACAGTTCTAAAGCTGCATTTTGGCAGCAGAAACATAGCCACTGTGGTGATATACATGATCCAGTTAATGTCAAAAACCTCGATATGAAAGCACAGCAAGAGCCCTGCCATATAAATGCATAAAACACAATGTTCTGTTGCTATTTGTGATGTAAGTACCATTCATGTCTTGTGTTTGAAAGGAAGTATGTAGCAAGAGAAATTCACATAGGAAAATAAGGACCCTTACCCAGAAGAGGAAAGACTCAATAATGGTGTAAAATCCTTTCTGTACATAGGATTTATTAATACTTTGCTGCAGGCAGCATTCATGTCTCTACTTTAGACAGCGCATTAAACAACTGCTAAAGTGTTTAATAAACTGACAACTTACCCAAGATCAGAACCACTTTGACCACATGATTGTCTGCAGTTCCCCAAGGAACCATAACCTTATACCTGGTAAACCAAGCAGTAGTTAAGAATTTTTACTGATAATTACATTAGATATGTTGCAATTTTTTTCCATTTCGAGGATGATTCTGCAAGGTTATGGACTTTGTATAATGGCTTCTAGAAGCAATATTGACTCAACTATAAGCCACTAATAACATAATTATTATGCTCTATAAATGATACCAGTCTGACTTTAGTCTGTTTTCAAACCACAAATATATGCTAAATTTATAGCAAATCAATCGGATTGAGAAAGTTCCACAGATTTAATAGCATATTTCAGAGGAGCTATTCTGACACCCGTACAACTAGAACAAAATGATAAACTGTCTGTGTGCATTTAAGAAGATAAAAGCATCTTGTACAATCTTATAAATGTCTGAGGATATCCTTTTCACTAAAGTTTCTGCAGTGGCTCAAGCATCAAAAATGCCTGCAGTTCTTTGAGTAACTAGTTTACATACACCTCCTTTGAGTAACCATTTTGCATACACCTGCTGTTCATCCTGTTGCACTACAGATAAGCCCTAACGAAATGCCAGAAATTAAGACATCTAAATTTTTGTCTCTTTCATATTTAAATACAACCTTTATTGTGACAAGTCCATTGTAAGATCCAAAACAAGAAAGGTCACAAAAATAGAGTTTATCATCCGGACTTTATTAGGTATATATTATTCTGCATTTTGTTCTTATTGGATCTTCCTAGTGGAAGGGCTTATTATGATCAACAGCTTAAGAATTGTGAACAGGTTGTCGTAATAACCCCCAGCAATGCTACAGGCTTGGGAAAGTGTGGCTGGAAAGCTGCCTGGTGGAAAAGGACCCAGGGGTGCTGGTGAAGAGCCGGCTGAACATGAGCCAGCAGTGTGCCCAGGAGGCCAAGAAGGCCAATAGCATCCTGGCCTGTATCGGAAATGGTGTGACTAGCAGGAGTAGGGAGGTGATTGTGCCCCTGTACTAAGTACTCGCGAGACCGCACCTGGAGTGCTGTGTCCAGTTTGGGGAGCCACATTGTAAGGAGGACATCAAGGTGCTGGAGCAGGTGCAGAGAAAGGCAACAAAGCTGGTGAGGGGTCTGGAGAATATGTCATATGACGAGCGCCTGAGGGATCTGGGATTGTTTAGCTTGGAGAAGAGGAGGCTGAGAGGAGACCACATTGCTCTCTACAACTACCTAAAAGGAGGTTGTAGTGAGGCTGGTGCTGGTCTCTTCTCCCAAGTAACTAATGGCAGGACAAGAGGTAATGGGCTCAAGTTGTGGCAGGGGAGGTTTAGACTGGATATCAGGAAGAAGTTCTTCACTGAAAGAGTGATTAGCCATTGGAACAGGCTGCCCAGGAGGTGGTGGAGTCATCATCCCTGGAGGTGTTTAAAAAATGGGTAGATGTGGTGCTTTGAGACATGGTCTAGGGGTTAGGGAGATGTTGGGCAAAGGTTGGACTAGATGATCCTGGAGGCTGGAGTAGAGATCTCCTGAGGTCCTTTCCCACCTGAGTTATCTTACGATTCTGCAAATAGTTATATGAATTGGTAATCTAAGTGTCTACCAGATGTAGAAAATAATAAGCCTTCTTATTTCAATTAAATATTTTGAGCATTTTAAAGTATGATCTGAAAGAATACCTGGAATTTACTCAGCTATCTCTATTTCAGTTAGTAAGTAGATTTTCACAGAACTAAGTTTGAGGTGCTTTTGAAAAACCTGATGACTACATTTCCACATTTCTCTATATCTCATACTTTTTATATTTCTAAGTTGTATCCTCAGTCTAACAAACATCTGTCTCTTCCTCTCTGTTTCTTACCCGATTCTTATTCCAAGGATTCACATGTCAAAAGAATACAACTTGCATGCTTAGATGTAATACACTGAAAGGAGACACTGAAACTATGTTATAGTATATGTTGTACAGTGTTTTCAAATTACTTCTGCCTTCAAGATCATAGATCTCATTTAAAGAACAAGAGTTTAATTACAACTTCCATAAATTGCATAAATATACTGTAAATAAATCCTTTCTTTGGGTACTCACCATAGTCATATTCCAAATACAATCTGTAAAGCTCTTTCACCAAGGTTCTTTTATGATGCTGTAATGAAACCTGTTATTCATGCATTTTATTTTCAGATTTACATTCATTTTCTGTACTAATAAAACACCAATGTATAAGCTAGGTCCTAATTTCTCGAGGACCACTCTGATGAGAAACTGGGCAATCTTTTGAAGGAAGCATGCCAAGCTGCATTTTTCTTTCTTAACTTAGACATCAAAGAGGTCAAAGAGTAATCTCAGTGAGGACCAGAAGACACTGACTCTCAGAAACCGCAGGGGTCTTATCAGTAAGTGTATCAGCCTTTCTGAGAGGACAAGATAGCAGGAAATGTGGATCTCAGCAGGAGTGAGCTATAGCTGCCTTTCACTGTTGCCTTGCCCCTAGATGCTGTGGCTTTCTTAGCCCTTTTATCTGACATCCTAAACCAGCCTTTATACTGGGGTTTGCTCTTCTTTAATAAGTTGCTGATTCCCAATCCAGTATTAGAAATGATTGCATTTGTTGACAAGTTAGACACACTATAATAGGAGCTGGTAATCTCAGTTTCAATCTTTTCTGTGGAATGAATCAACACTTTCTAGCTCTGCAATTTAAAAGGAAAGCCCTCTCCAGGATTTCATATAGATGTGCCACATCTGATAAAAAAGTACAAAAATAGATTGTCAACAAAATCCAGACCACACATATGCAGATACAAATACAACCTTCAATTAATAAGGAATTGCTTGCAAGAATATGAATCTCAGCCATTTCCACTCAGGAAATGCTGAAACAGTAAAACAGCATGAAAACTTTATCATACTACATTAACAATTTCCCATTACATATTATTAGGAACTGTCATATTACCCTAGAGTCCAGCACAATCATGGATCTCCATTAACTTAGCAAAGGGGCTTTCTTTTCTCCCTGACATAACTGCTAAACTACACAATGCTACTCTTTCCTTCTGTCAGAGTAAGACTCCATCAGATTAACCATCTGGCCTGAAATACCTTCCTTTCCTGTTCAAAATCTGTTCCGTATTCCACCCAGAAGAGTTTTTGATCACAAAAGGGCTATTCAGGCCTCACCATTTATCTGGCAGAGCACACTTCTATCCAACTGCTGATAGACTCACAGCTGTGATGGTGTTCTGCAGAGAGTAATTTTCTATCCACAAGAGAAACTGTTTAATAAAAAGAAGGAGCTATTCTTGGATTTAGAAGTAAGGTTATATTGCACAAACACAAGAGTATACCATAAGTATGGTTTCTCTTGCTATTTGTAAATAAATGCCAGCTAATCTTAAGCAACTGGTGCCAGATTATCTTAAATAATTGTATGTAGTATTTACAGCATATTTCAGGGAAAGAAGCATCTTAACAGTCATACAGTCCTCATCCTCTAAATTATCAATACAGACATTAGCTATAACTGAGAGTGCCATAGTATTACTGCCAATTTTAAGCAAGGTAAAGATCTGTGCTGCAGTGAAAAATACTGGACCCCAAATAGATCATGTTATTTTTGAACCAAAATTCCCACGTGTGCAGATCTCCATGTGTTCTTTATACTAGCAACATATCCTCTTCTTTCTTTCTTTTATGGTAATTCAGTCAGCCATCAAAAAAAAAAAAAAGTGAAGGAGAGCTCCTAAAAGCAGCACAAGTAAAGAAATTCCCACTGTGGAAAGTTTAGTCATTGTATATAACTTTATGCAAATTCTTCATCAAAATTATATTTGCAACCCTAGATGAAGGAAGACAAACTCTTTCAAATTTTCATGTACAGTAACTACTCTGTATTCAAGAACACTGGACAACTTTTATTTCAAGTCACCTTAACTTTCTGGTCTGTCTTAGAGCAAATAATCAAACACCTTTCAATAAATACTATTTTAGCTCAGATGAAAGGTTCAAATGAAGGGGAATCTGAATCACACAAGGGAATTAGTACATCACTTAGCAATTATTGCTTGCCTCCTTCAAAACATGTAGCCAAAGGAGAGCCCTGTGCTGGCTAATTGAACATTCAGTTGCTATTGGGCTCTCAGAGGAGTTAGAGAAGAGGTACCATAAAGTCAAGAATCTAAGTAACCTCACAAGCTGAAAAACTTAGACCAAGTTTTAGGAAGTAAAGCCACAGGCACAGTTTGGAGCTTGCTGAGATCAAGAGCATAGGTAAAATAGTCTTGAGCACTGGGCTGCCTAGCCACTGATGTACCTTCACTAGCTACAGTGGAAGCTGAGAGTGCAAAGTACAAAAAGAGAGAGTGTGAATGACCTACTCCATGCTGTTGCTGTTGGTTTGATTAAAAACTATTCAAAGATTACCAATGACAGGTCACCAGATCTATGGAGATCAACCTTTTACTTTTGGCTTCTTCACTGTAATAGTCCCCTATAATAATAAAGCAATATAATTATGCACAGGAATCAGCCAGTGTCAGTCTCTGTAACCTATGCATTTGCCCATAGAGAGCATGTTTTTGGGAAGCAGAGAGGGGCTTATCCATCCCTGCTAGCTTAAGGACACCACATGGTAGCATAAAAACAAGATGAGTGGAACAATGTGCAATATTGCTTCACTGTTCAGGTGGTTAATTCCTGGGTTGGTGTCTTTGCTTTTATGCCTTTCAGGGTGGAGATCATTACTGTATATGCATCTGCCTAGAGTTCTCCTGAAATCCACATAAATGAAGGTTTGGAAACAGAGAAGAGATTCAGGACCTACCCTTTTAGTATTTTTTTTCTTTTTTTTTTCTACACATTCATTCACTCAGGCACAATTAACAAGAGAGTATATACTAAAAATTCTAGTGACAGTTTTAAAATGACTGGTGGTAGCCTAGAAATAAAAAATTTTTGGTTTCCGTTCATGTTATAATTTCTAATATAAGTCTTTTTATATAATTTAGAGCATCTGAACCTTTAGATTTCTTGCTCTTTCCCCTAAGAAGTGCATACCTTTTCATGTGTTTTAATTTCATTATGGATTTCTTCTATGTCCATGACAGAAATATTCTCTCTCTAGCATTTTTCTTCTTTAGGCAGACTATGAATTCTTTGCTTCTACCAGGGTTTTATTTCCACTCTCTGTTATACTGGGTTGTTTGTTTTTTTTCTTCCAACCTTGCAGTGGGTTGACCTTGGCTGGATTCCAGGTGCCCACCAAGACACTCTACCACTCTCCTCCTCAGCAGAACAGTGAGGGCGATACAATAAGATGAAAAAATCTCATGGGTCAAGAAAAAGACAGTTTAATAAAGCAAAAGCAAAGATCATGCGTGGAAGCAAAGGAAAAGAGAAGATTTATTCTCTACTTCCCACCAGCAGGCAATGTCCAGCCACTTCCTAGGACGGAGGGCTTCATTATGCATAGCAGTTGCTCTGGAGGACAAATGTCGTAATAAAGAATGACCCCCCCTTCTCCTCCTTTCTCTTGCCTTTTTTTTTTTGCTGAGCAGACATCATATGGTATGGAATATCCCTTCGGTCACTTTAGGTCAGCTGTCCTGGCTACGTCCCCTCCCAAGATCTTGCCCATGCCCAGACTACTGGTGAGGGAGAAATGTTGGAGAGACAGCCTTGATGGTGTGCCAGCACTGCTTAGTAGTAGCCAAAACACTGGTGTGCTATCAAATCCTTTCTAACTACCACTACAAAGCACAGCACTGTGAGGACTGCTATGGGGAAAATTAAATCCATCTCAGCCAGAATCAATACAAACACAAAGATTTTCTCCTGGGCTTCCAGGTTCTCTCTGTTTCAAACACCACCTTCTGTTACTACAGTGTATTTTTACAATAAAATAAAAAAGTGTGCCTCTCATATGACCATTCCCATCTCAATACAGCAGGTACTACAGATAGATTAATTAATGAATCAGTCTTTTCCCCACAGACATTAGAGACTTTGTTCTCCTGATTTTCTTGTGGAATTGTGAGGGATTTTTTGAATCCTCAAGTTTCCAATGTTTGGGACCTGGGGATGGTGAGGGTTTGTTTTCCTAGAAGAATACTTGTTCATGACAGTCATGAACTGTGAGAGATCCTACATCTTGACACACAAGTAGGTGGTGGAGTCAGGGAAAATAGTATTTATTTATTTTTAATTCATGGAATCAACTGGCAACTTACTCCCTACATTGTTTCAGGCCGTATACTTTTATGTATCTCACCTACTGCCCCCTTTTTCAGCTTTAGGCTAGACTACAAAGATCTCCTGTTTGCAGCATCAGTAGCACCACCATTAAATTTAGTGAGACTGCTCATGCAAATAACAATTGGCTACTGGCTTTAGGAAGTTGCTAGGAAGAAAGTGGGTTCAAATTCACATGCTCAGCCGGTGCAATCAATGGGGGGAAAATGAAAGGCACCTGCCATCATTATAAGGGGTGTTCAGCAAAGTAATCTCAAGCTGGATGTTGGTATTACTTTGATGGCTGTGTTTACTACAGAGTACTCCAATGACTTACATCAAGCTGACAGTCCACCCTGCCTGAGGAATCTGTGACTAGTGTAATAGAATATATTTTGTTTATGTTCTTGCTATTCACCATCAAAATATTATATATTCTTCATATAATTTAAATCTATAAAATGAGAGGTGAAAAAATCATTAAGAGGAGCCTCTGGGCCACTTCCAGAAGAGTGATATACATGAGAACAGGAGCAAACCTCTAAATTGACAGCTGCTGTAACTCAGGCACCAAGAAAGCAGAGGGTTCTAGTACAGCAGGGAAAGCTGGAGAGGGCATGTACAATGCTGCAGTGCACTCTGTATGAATAATGCTATAATAACTGCATGGTACTTCAGGGAAGCATATATCGGCCTTTTCAATCTGTGTATCCTTTTCAAGGGACAGAAAAATTATAATAATGCCAAGCATTAATCTGCAGTCTGAGCATTTTATTAAAGGTAAAGCTGTTAAATTAAAACAATGATCAATGCAAACTTTTCTTTTTTCAGTGGTATTGAAAGACTTTCTACTGTAGGACGTCCTGAAGGTCATTTGCTGACGAAGAGCTTAGACCTGGTAGGGGTCGCGACTGTCATAAGTGCCTAATCATCTGAGATCAGACCGAATCACCCACGTTACTATTGATAGCATCCTCCGTGGCTGCATGGAGGCCAGCACAGCCCCAGCTGCTTCCCACACTCTGTTGCAGGTTCGGCATCTCGTACTTTCCATTAAAAGGCACTATTTTTAGGTAGGCAATCAAATGCTCTTTGCACTTGTTTTAAGGAAAGGCATTCAACAGCAATACAGGCAATCTGAAAACCAAGTTGAATCCCTAATACAGTGTAAGCCTTCCATTACTTGTATCAGCTTAAATAGCACAGTTATAAAAAAAGATAGGATATCTGTTGGTTTCCCCCACTCCTTCCCCCCCACTGCAGACAGACAAGAATTTGGAAAATAAACAACTTAGGAAGGTGACAATATGATTTATAAATTTAGGGGGCAAGGGAAAGGCACTCTGACAAACAATATACAGATTTTTCCAGTGGGTACACAGTTTAAAACGTGCCTGTGCCATATGGAACATTTATGATTTATAACCAGGGGACTTCAAGCTTGCAAAATGTATAAAACTATTCCCAGAACATTTATTAAAAAGAAGAATAGTTCCCATGCAGAACAGAATTTACTATGCTAATTTCTCCTGTTCAAATGGAGGAATAAAAAAAATAATCCTTCACTTAAAGGGCCAGCCTTTTATTTATTTCTTTGTTCTTAATGATTCACTTTAACACAGAAATTTATTCTTATTTATTTATTTTCCTTTCAGGCTAGCCTGCAAGTCTGGAAGGTGTCAAGAAGAATTAACAAAGAATTGAAGGTCATGGGCTGCTGCTGGCTACTGTGGCATGAAGCTGACACTCTCAGTCAGCCGGGTGCAGCACACTGGCTTGCCAACGTATATAGTGTGAAGCGAGAACTACTCCCCCAGCAGCACTGGGCACAGCTGCACTGCACACAAAGAAAGTGTGCTATGAAGACACAAAGGAAAAAGGACTGGCATACATGAAGCAGAAAAAGCTCTATGTATGTTTTCTCAAGGTATGAATCTGTTGTAGGTTTAGCCTTGGTAGGTAGCTCAGGCCCCCACAGCCGCTCGCTCATTCCCCCTCAGCAGGATGTGGGAGAGTTTCAGAAGGGTAACAGTGAGAAAATTTGTGGGTTGAGATAAAGACAGTTTAGGTAAAGAAAAAGTTGCATGCACAAGCAAAGCAAACTAAGGAAATCATTGACTACTTCCCACCAGCATGCAGCCATGTCCAGGAAAGCAGGGCTTCATCACACATGATTGTTACTTGGGAAGACAAACACTATAAATCTGAACATCCACCCTTCTTCCTTCTTTCCCCAAGCTTTTATTGCTGAGTGTGATGTCATATGGTCTAGGATACCCCTTTGGTCAGTCAGGGTCAGCTGTCCCAGCTATGTCCCCTCTCAACTTGTGCACGCCCCACTTACTTGCTGGTAGGGTGATGTGAGAAGCAGAAAAGGCCTTGACACTGTATAAGCAATGCTCAGCAATAACTATAATATCCTTGTGTTATAACACTGTTTTCAGCACAAATCAAAAACATATGAGCTAGTATGAAGGAAATCAACTTGAATCAATCAAATCCCAGCCGCAGTACAGAATGGTAGCCCTTCAGCATATATAATAGGGAAAAAACCAAACACAAATCAAAGGTCCTTTACAGTTCTCTCTGTGACTATTCTACACATTGTAGTTAAATAGGTGGAATTTGTAGGATAATATAGCATAATGTAGCATAAGTTTTCTGAAATTGAGAATATGCTGGCCCTGACCCACTTCCCACTTGTACTAAGACACTTAATTTGAGCTTGGCTCTTGTGGCCCTGTACAAGGGGAGATCTGGTCTCTAAGACATACATTATGGACTAAGACTGCTCGTTAAATAAAAGATGGCTTCTACCACCTTCCATAGTAGTCAACCATGACATTTTCAGACATGACAGTCCTAAACATTATTTCCATTAAATATGCTGAAGGGTTATTGATATGGCAGCTATTAATGTTCCTTGCAATGATATGATTGTTACTCTGCCGGGAATTTTGTATTTATGCATAGTAATAATTTTGTTATGAAGCATTCCTTCAATGACTGTTAAAAGCAAGGGAAGGAAAAAATGCGAAGAATGAATGAAGTTTAGGTCCAAATTAAGAATTACATGAGCACTAGTAACTTCTCAAGTGTATCTACTATTCTTGCATTTCAGGAATGGTTATTGGTGTCCATGAGTCTTGTTCTTTCTGTAGGCTAGCATCACCAATGGAACGGCAGCCTAAGTAACAGGAAACAATGAGTGCACCAGTCTTCCCACCATACCAACTGGTAGACATTTCCATTTTCATTTCAAACACAGTCATTCTTAAGATTTAAAAATTGTTTACCTTACTTGTTTTTCTTTCCTTTGTTCCTTCTGATGACAGCTGAAGCAGAAGACCTGAAGTACAAAAATAAAAGCTTCTTTACATATGAGTGAAACCAGGAAATACCACTGATTCTAGTTTTCTGTCTTATTTCAAATATCTAAGGAATTCTAATTGCTATTATTAGGCTCAGTTAAATTGTCAAACTAAATCTTTTTTTTTAATAATAAAAGGCATCATATTTAGCATAGTTCACAAAGTTTTTGGGATCACTAATTTCTCTGTAGAACCCCAGAGTTCAAAGTTAATCTTCTTTAATTCCTCTTTCAACTCCTTTTTAAATTTTGTTACAAGAAACCTGAGTGAATGTTATAGCCTCTACAACATACCTTTCAAACTTTAATATTCTGTCTTAGACTAAGTGGTTTATTTGATTCCCTTTCCTAAATGATTGATGTACAGGATTTTCTGTGCTGTTGAATGCCACCTGTTATATAATAATTTTAATTTCTGAATTGCATTGTTGTACCAGCACATAACACCTTCACCTTAGTTTAAAATGACAGATCTATTTACATATGTATGATCTTTGCTTGCACTGGGATCTTAACTGTCATAATACAAATCCAGAGGACTTTATTTAGGAACTGGAGCAGGTCTTCTCTTTTTCTGTATTTACTCTGTGAGGTGTGAAGCAGAAAACAGACAGATTTTTTCAGGGCAATATTGGTTTTTAGGGTAACACATCTAAAAGTGAGGCTGGATGAAATTAGGCATGTTCAGGGGTTTCTTAATCACTGTTACCGCTAAAATGTGGGGTCAGCTACAGAGGGAACATTTTTCTCCTGTTTCCTTTAGATGTGGGATCAAAGAATGCCGTAAACCTGGGGGAATCATTTCATACATTCCATCCCACAATACAAACTCATTTTTCAGATCGCAACAAACAGCTGTGCATTAAATGTATATGTTTATGGCTATGGTTGTGATAAAACCTTTGAAGAAAATCCCTTCTGTAAGCACATCAGTTGAGGAACATAGAAAACAGAGTGTATATCCTACACCATTAGTCTCAGTGCTTTTTCTTTAGTATGATACTGTTTCATGTTTATCTACAAAAACCTTTGTAAACATCTTTTTTTAAGAAGTCATTTATGGTCAGCCTAATGACTAGAAGGTACAAAATAAATATTGATCAACATATGCAATTAAACCATTAACAATACATCAAAATATGAATATTACAGGTTTTAGACAAATGAACAAGTTTCACAAAGAATCTTTCCGATTCCAGTGTAGTATCTTGGAGATTCAGCTGTTCATCTATTAAGGTGAATCTCCCTTCACACCAAGTTGAATATGAAGGGCAGGTATACGTAATATAAAAAATCTCAGTAAGAACGTGGAAAGTTATGGCGCATATTCCTCAGTGGAGTCTGCACATGAGTTTAATAAAAGTATTACAGGAATGAATGAATAAATAAATACTTCATTCTCTCTATTCTTGCAAAGCCCTTAACCATTTAGGTTAGATTGCAGTCAGACAGAAGCAAGGAATGCTCTGCATTCTCCACATATATTGAAATGGAAAATCTTCCTGGAAATTGAAGTGAAAATGCTCAGCTCAGTCGTCTCTTTTGTTTCATTTGGCACCAGAACAAGCTGTAACTTCTTCATTTGCTCTTTTACTGTAGCACAGATTCACAACACCAGCCTTCATTTTATCTCTGAACCTAAAATAATATATGCAGCTTTTATGTTATGACATTAAGATAGGTTTCCTGTGGCTGCTACTGTTTTATAGTGAAATTTTATTTCCAGATGTAAAACTCTGGAAGTGACCTAAATCTGTAACATAAATCTATGAGTAAGACACAGGATAGCTAAGCTGAAACAAAAAGCAATTGAACAATAGAATGAAAGACAATATTAGCTTTATGTCCTCATGTTCCTTGAGACCTCAAATCTAGGCTTAGATCATAAAAGAGAATTAGTTTGATCTTCTCATTTTGGCATCCATTTTTGAAAATCAGAGTACCTCCATGGAGTTAACAGTCTCTGGTCAAGGAAAAGATGAAACTCAAAGTCCCTGAGTGTTCAAAGCAAGCAGATGGAAGGTGTTCCGGGATAAATTGCCTTCAGCCATTCCCTTCCTTGGGATCCTATCTGACATAAGCCAGTGCAACTCATCTTTTACTTCAGAGAGGGTATAATAGACCAAATAAGTCTCAGGATGACCACTGGCTTAAAAATCACTAGCAGAACAGACTTGGCATTGATCATGGAATGCCAACAGCTCCTCAAGAATATTAAAGAACCAAACATATTTTTTCATATTAATTTCAGTTTAGCATTTTTAAGGACTAAAAATTCCAGTTGCCCCTCATTTGGAAATGTTTTAAAACCTTATAGAATGATGCAAATTAAATGGACAGACTTCTGTGATCTGTGAGTTGTCTGAGAGCAGTAGGTTGTCTCCATATTACGCAGCTGAGTCCATTTAAATTTAATTAATGACATTTTCTTTCAGTGCAGGCTTCCTCTGGGAATCAAGAAAATAGGCATTACAATAAGGAAAGCACAGAAGCTATTCTCACCACTTCTCTTTCCAACCCCACTACCCAATTGGCTGGGTACTGGGAATACCTAAGAGTGTATCTCCAGTGCTCATCTTCATCTCTGAAATAAATTATTTTTAACATCTTCAAGATGTGGAATGGAAACCAAAAGACCCCAGCCTCATTTGGTCCAACAAATAACTTCTTCGTTTTGTGCCAGAGTGCATCGATCCTGCTGAATCGTTTCACTTGTGTGACAAGAGGTAAAAAAATGTGTTCTTGGGAAAGGAAGATGATTATAACTCCATAAATAACCCAATCTCTATCTCCCCATTACCATAACTGATTTTCCTCTTATCTTATATTGGCATACTGTGGTGTATGATCCAGTCCTGCAGCACTATCTACTGGGGCTTTTTCTTAAAAAGGTTTAGGGAATTACCTATCCATTTTCAAAGAGCAAACTGGAGAATCAACTTACACCTCTTATTCATACCTCTTATTCATGTCAAGTGAGGCTTTAAAGTTAAATTTCAAATCTTGGTACTTCAAAAATATAGCTGCAAGCTCACTTGATGTAATGTAGTCCAATGTTATTTCCAATGATATTGTGCCAAATAATTTAATAAAATAGTAGCACAATATCTTAAATAAGACAGTAGTGCTAGGCCAGAATTTGAAAAAAAGGCTGTGAGAATAAGAAGAAGATAACTAGGAATCAGAAATAACCCACAAATTAGACATTATGTATAAAAAAGATGAAATTGGAATTGTTTAAAACAATACGATCAACTAATTTGAAGAAGTTTGGGTTTTCTTTTTTTTCCCTTCCACCTTACAGGAGACTTGGAGCAGAAAGATAACCATAGAATCATAGAATAATTTGCATTGGAAGGGACTTTTTAAGTTCCTCTAGTCCACCCCCCCTGCAATGAACAGGGACATCTTTAATTAGATAAGGTTGCTCAGAGCCCATCCAGACTGACCTTCAATGTTTCCAGGGATGGGGCTTCTATAATGTCTCTGGGTAACCTGTTCCAGTGTTTCACCACCCTCATTATAAAAAATTTCTTCCTCTATCTAGTTTAAATCTACACTCTTTTAGGTTAAAACCTCCTCTGGACCCACTCCAACAGGTCCCTGTCTTTTCTGTGCTGAGGACTCCAGTGCTGGATGCAGTACTCTAGTTAGGGTCTCACCAGAGCAGATTAGAGTGACAGAAATACCTCCCTTGACCTACTGGCCACACTTCTTTTGATGCAGCCCAGGATACGGCTGGCCTTCTGAGCTGTGAGGGCACGTTGTCAGCTCATGTCCAGCTCTTCATCCACCAGTACTCCCAAGTCCTTCTCAACAGGACTGCTCTCAATCCCTTCATCTCCCAGCCTGTATTGATACATGGGGTTACCCCAACCTGGGTGCAGGACTTTGAACTTGGCCTTGTTGAACCTCATGCGGTTCACATGGGCACACTTCTCAAGCTTGTACAGGTCCCTCTGAATAACATCACATCCATCAGGCACGCCAATTGCATCACTCAACTTGGTGTCATCTGCAAACTTGCTAAGGGTGCACATGATTCCACTGTCTATGACATTACTGAAGACATTGAACAGTACTAGTCCCAGTACAGACACCTGAGGGACTCCACTTACTGATCTCCATCCGGATACTGAGCCACTGACAACAACTCTCTGGATGGGTCTGCAGCATCTGATTCTCTTTTCACAGTTTAACAGAAAACTAGTAAAAATACTGGAAGCACTTCATGTGCTTGGAAAAGGCCTTGTTGTTGAAGATGTGGCTAGAAAAAAATGCTTGTTGTCCATTCTCTTTTACAAGGGCAGTAGGTGCTAATAACTTTATTTTATTTACTATTGCTGATAGCTCCAAGGTGTTGTGCACTTTCAGCTACAACTGTATATGATATTGATCATTATTTTTCACATATTCCAGTTCAGTCAACCACCAACAGCTGCTTCCTTCTCCCCCAGGGCATGCTGTATCAACAGTTCAATGAAGTTGCCAAATATTTTTAAAGGAAAAACAGTCCAAAACTGAGTATTTAATATTATCCTTTGTTAATAAAAATAGAAAATTTAGCTCCACAGAAGGAAGCATTATCATGAACTGTGATCTCTGTTCAATGTTTACCATTAGCTAGTAACAAACCGGTTTTCTTCTCAACTGCAGTTCACATTCATGCAGGATAGACGAGAGGGGAAAACACAGCATTTTTTGCTATAATCAACTGGTTCATTTTACTGTTTCTCTTGAACACACATAAATGTATATTCCTTGAGTTGAGTAACTCCCCTAGGTGTGTTGAACTAGCAGGAGAGATAGAAATTTAAAAGAGACTCTGACATATCATTTACAGGGAAGCAAGTTATGATGCATTAACTAGTCCATGGTGACGTCCATATGCATACTCTTATCCCACAACAAGGGCAAGATAATTGAGATTAACTTAACCTTTGGTAGGATGGTGTGTGCAGACAGACGGTTCACAGTGATCATCTAATAGGTGATAATTGGTCCTCTACCGTTAAGCTGTTTCCGTTTCAGCTCTTTATGTGATATAGGTGCACCAAGGCTTTATATAGAGCATTACTTTAATATATAAACATTTGCCTGTGTTTGTGTAGTAAGTAGTGCATTGCTGCCTAGGCTATGATGAGGCTCCTAAACTAGTTGTTATAAGACACAACCCAAATTCTGAATACCAGAAGTAACTTTAAGCACAAAATTACAGTATTTCACCTAATGAAGCAAAGCTTTCCTGATTCAACCACAGTCCAACAGGTTTTCATTAGAGTTAGCCTATACTGGACATACAGTGACTTTGAACAACCATTTTTCACATCTAGACTCAAATCTTTCAGTCTGTCTGTGACATACTTATGACAGAAATCCTTTACATAATGTTATGTACATTAAGCATTAGTAATACTAATCCTTGAGGGAATGTAAGAAACATTCCACAGTATAAAAGGTATTCTGATGTCAACAAGATTAATCAAAGAGAAATGTGGTGTCCTTTTCAAAGGAGAATGCAAGTGGGATGCTTCTGAATTCCCTGTCTGATGTGAAGGGGATTTTGAGAGATTTGGCCCAGAAATCAACCCGTCTGAGGGAAGTTCTCTGTGAAATACATGGCTTCATGTTATGGAGTTGAAGAATAGAAGGGAGGAAATTCTGTGGTTGTTCTGGCAGATTCTGTTTAACAGATCATTCAAATTCTGCTGGTTACATCTCTCCGTGTCCTGTAAGTTGTGTTTGACTTTGAGAAAGGACATCCAGCCGTGATTTGAAGACTGCAACACAATGAGAATTCAAGCACTTCCTTTGTTCCAGTGGTTAATCAATCTCACTTTTAAGAATATGAGCCTCATTTTAATTTTAACTTGTCTGTCTGTAGCTCCCAGTCATTGGTTCAGTGTTCTGTATTTTCCCCCTGAAGATACTTATACACTATAATCAAATTATCTCTCAGAGATTGTGCAGTCTCCGAAGGGCATTTTATGGTTCTTTTCTGTACCATCATTCCAACATCCTTTTAAAAAATGTTGATATCTGAGCAGAGCATGATACTCCTATGTCAGGCTCGCAACTGCCATAAGTAAAGATTAAAATTACTTTCCTGCTCCCATGTGTTGCCCCCCTGCCTATACACCAAAGGATCTGCCAGCTTCTTGCTGCAAAACACAAGCACAAATTTAGTTGCTTGTCCACTATAACCCCACATTGTCTTCCAACACTGCTTTCCAAAATGTAGTAGCCATTCTGCTTGTTTTCCTGATTTCCTTAGTTCCTGTCCAGTTAAAAGATACTTTGTTTAAAAGATACTTTGGCAGTGCATGTCTTAGATCAGAACATTAATGCTACAGTATCAGCAAGGACATTATTACCTTCATTTGGCGGTAGTAAATTTAACTAATGACAGCTGGCTTGTACAGATGGAAACTCTGGACATGACATGGGTATCTTTGCTCATATTGCTATTAAAACTTCAGGAGATACAGTTGTTATATAGATGCAAAGACAAACCACTGAGATAAAGAGAAAAGATATATACGCACGCATACATATCTATAAAAACACTCAAAGATTCATGAATTGCAATATACATTAATATTTACAGCTTTACGCAATTTAAATGTTACTATTTTGATAAGTTTAAATTAAAAATTCTCCTTTCTTTTTTATATGTTTTAAATTTTATCACACCATCTGCAGCATACAAGTACCTGCACACCTCACTGTAATTGTGTTTTCTATGCAAATAAACATCAACATTAAAATTATATTACCTGAATAGCTGCTAGAAGTTCTGGATCTGCAATCAGCAGCTCTCATTTAGGCAGGCCTGTGCATTTCTACAGCTAATCATGGTTCTGTTGATAGTTCAACTCCTTCAAAGGTGAATTATTGTGACGATGTCAGTGGCAAGGAGAGCTTTTTTGTGCCTTCAGCTTGTAATATACTGTATGAAATTACAGAACCTTAGTATTAGAAAAATATTGAAGTAAAATAAACTAGCACATCAAGGTCCCGGAGTATTTGATCAATTTTTTTCAAGTTTGCGTTTGAGGTTTTTTTAATAATAAACTGAGGGGGGAGAGGAAATATTATTACAGTTCTGTATTATATTTTTGCCTTAAGAGTTTCTTTACATCCACTGGGTTGGCTTTATGCCTAAGTAGGACAACCATATCAGGTGATTTAGGATAACATGTAGACAGATATGAGTTTAAACTGTGATTTTTAAGACCTTTTCTGCTGTATTATATGTTGACCTCAGTAGAATGTTCACAGTTCACAGAGATTTTGAGGTGAATTCAGACTTGATCCATTCATTCTTTTCGGGTTCTCAAAGAAGAACCAGAAGAATGGAGCAGAACAGACCAAGAGAATCACCACATAATGAAGCATAAGATAAAGCACAGGCTGGACCCAGTCCTTGAAACTGATGTTACCCATGTGCGTGGTTAGACAAATTGCCAAATGATTCTGCAACGTAGGTCTCACCACAAGGCAACAATAGAAAACATCCCTACTAATTTGACAAAGGAAAATTCCTTCTGGACTGCCAAGCCTGATAGAGCCATTTCATTACTCTCATATCCTGATTCAGACAAAGAAAGTCAGATTTATGTCATTTGGTGAGGAAGCCAACAGACCATCTTAATCATATCAGGATATTACTGTATTGATTGAATGTACACAGTTCTGATTTTTGGCCCAGCTGGGAGAACCTGACAAGTAAGTAAACATTACCAGTAATGCTAGGGCATCACACATCAGGGACACAGGCATTTGAAATGGCTCTGTTTGTGCTAACACCAAAAGCAGGGTCCTTGGGGAGCACAGCATATATCCAACCTCAAAGCCACTGCTAAACTGCAAAGACTTAATGATGTGCAGCTCCAACTGCCCAGGGACCTATGCAGCATCTCCTGTCTATGGTGCAGATCTACCTTCAGCTCATCACCATTTTTTTTAATCACCATCCTAGAAAATGCTGACATTTTTTAAAGTTTACAATCTGAAATACATAGGAAAAAAAAAAGGTATAAAAATATAAAAGATAGAACACAGCTACCTCTACCCAACCCAATATATCAGAATTTCTGTTTACATAAATATAATCCATTACCCGCTAGTTCTGTCCTCTCACATTCTTCATGGCCAGTTATTTACTTCCACAGCTAATGCCCAACAGATCTTTCCCTTCAGGAAAACTGGAACTGTCTGAAAAGCAGAAAACATTTGGCAGAAATAACCATAATGAAGATAAGTGTTAACACAACATGCTAAACTCAGTCCGGGACACAGGCTTTCAAACTGCTATTTCCAGCTTTCAGTTGAGAAACTGCTTCAGACAACATAAAAAGCTGTATCTAACACTTTCTGACAGTGCCATATTGGCTGGGACTAACACAAAAAGGAGGTGTACATGAAAAGGCAAGGATGATTTTGTCTTCATTGCTACAAAAATTTCTAAGCTATCAAAATCATCAGAAAATTACAAAACAAAATACATCAAGAAACCAGCCAGCTTGCCTTCCAGCAGCTTCAGATGGAAGATCAATGGGATCTTGACAGTATTGGTATCATCCACCCTTTACAGCTATTCAGATGCTTGTTTAAAGTGAATTAAAGAAAGCCAAGCTTTAAAAGTGAAAACAGAAATAGAACAACTCAATCAAGGGAACAAATCTGTACTGTAGCCCACAGAGAGTCCAGAACAGAAAGGTGTGCACTTACATTGATCAGGACAAATAAAACCCAGTGAATAAAGGTTAAATAAAACACTAAGAAAGGAACCAAAAGCCACTGAAAATGACAAGAAAAAGGACAAGCTGTAAACCTACACAGACCTTTAAAAGAAGGCTGTCCAAGCTTTGTCTAGCTGATATGTATATTGACAACAAGCAGAGAACTAATCTGCATGTAACAGGGGGAATTCAGCCTGCCTTCTTTCTTTTTGTTGAAAAAAGAATTGATTTAAAACTGGTGTTGTGTGACATGAAAAAACAGCAAAAACATCTTCCCAATTCAACGTCTCAAGGACGGAATGCTACTCTTCCTGCATCAATTACTTTCACAGTCCTCAGCAGAGGCAAAACTGACTCCCAGAGTAGCCACCAAGAGATCTAGATAAGGGGTCTGTAAGAGTTCACAGGCATATCTTTCTCTTTGTGCAATTAATTCCTCATAAATGGACCTAGGAGAAGCTCTTATTTTCCTTCCTCTCACCAAATGTCCATACTAGAGATTAAACCAAATTCAGCCACTTCAGCAATATTAAAAGTCTTTAAATTCAGTTCTAAATGAGGAAAAATAATTCCTAAAACTACACCTTTTTAAATTTATCTAACAATTGTGTTATTTAGTCTTTTAAAGTATACAAAATATTATCCACTTGGCTTTATTTCATATCCTTTCATGCAATGTAAAGCAATTCCATTGGTTTTCTAGAAAAAGTTTCCAAAACAAGCAAAAGCTTTACATGTAATCTTCACTTGAAAATTAAAAAATAATGTTCTAGTGTTATACGGGATCCTGGACAATGATATCTTGGATAAGTAAGATAAAATGCATTATACAGGGGTACTAAAACCAGCACGTGAGCAGACTTGCTCCTTCCTCAGCTCAACCCAAGGAGGCAGCAGTAGCTCAGGGTGGATGGGGTTGCTCAGGAATTTGGCATGGTGAAAAAACAGAGTCACCAAGGCAGACAATAAACCATGTGGCCAACCCAGTGCTCAGTGCTAAATTTATTCACTGGTGACTTTATTTTTTGTGCAGACGTACCCACAGCTTTTACTTTGAGAAATCCGATGAGAACAATTAGCGTGAGGAGTTATATAGCCTACTGCTACACACCAATTACACTTAGCTCTTAGCTTCTTTTTTTTTTAATTTGTAGTATCACTGGGTTTTGTAAGAATAAGGAAAAAAAAAGTACTAATTAGAATTTCCAAGGGGAAAAAAAAAAAGATAACAAAAGCAGCAAAAAACAAACACCTTTCTTGCTTAACAAGTACCAACTTCGTAAAAGCAAAGGCCATCTAATGCAACGCGTATACGTCAGAGACCAACGAGTGTCTTGTTGGAAACCCTGATCTCCTGCTGCTTAGCAGGTTGACTCTTCCCTATGTTTTCACATCCTCAGAAATCACATATGTTGGAACTTGGCAGCACAAGAACCTAACTCATCCCATCTCCAAGCTCCAGCCCTGTCAGCTGTGATTCAACCTTTCTTCCCTACATGTACCAAAAGAGCATACAGCTTCTTCAAAGTTAATTTCTTCAGAATATAGTCTTTGAATATCTTAACAAAATAGTCCTGCTTTTTTCTTCTAGAAAAATAAATATGTGGAGGCACCAGGAGAGAGACTTTTTGGTTCAGCTTTTCACTCTTCAAAATTTTTGCAGGAAGAATATCCCAAGTTTTGTTCCCCTCTTAGTATTACCTTTATTTTGATGTATGGAATGTAGTTATCTTTAATTCTATGTAATACAATTTTATATGGGAAGTAATTTTATTATATAATTACAGATATTTAAGACACTTTTTGGTATAAATATGTTAAATGTTCTGAGCTCACCATATGTGTAGCAGCTTTAGTCACAGCTGGTAATATTAATTGCTCTAATTTCTGCCTCCATTTCTCTCTTATCTTTTATTTTGTGTTTTCTCCCTGCTGGAGAAAACTTTGCACTCAAAGTAATGTAACACTTCAACAAGAAAGAACAACTGAAACCATATGGTTAAGACCTTCATTTTACCTAGTATCCACTGACATCAGTATCAAGCTGGTCTCCAGAGTGCTTTGGTGAACGTATTTGCACCTGCAAATTATGACCTTTTTGCAGTTTGCACATCCTAGATCAGTAAGCAAAAGCATTAATGAACATCTGAAAAGGAAAATTCCTTTGGACATTGCTCATCTGTGACCACTTGAAAGAAATGTTTTGTCTGGTGCTTTAGTTGTAAGGGATAATTTATGAGGTGCATCCTAGAAGAAGAGCCATCACTTCTGTCTCTTTCATTGCCACAAGCACATGAATCTTCTGGGACACAGCACCACTATTGTGAGCAGAAGTAAGACAGCATCAGTAGTAGAAATACATCATACATAAAAGGGACATGCATACAAAGATCTATAACTCAGATAAATTCACAACAAAAACAGGCAGCTTCCTTGCTGTCAATACCCATCATCACAGGAGCTAGGGAGCCACTAACAGGCAATGTGCTGTTCTGATTCAGCAACCCTGGAAGTCTCTGCCGGCACTCATTTGATGGTCAGCACATGTAGGTATGATGGTTCTCCTCAGACACTCAGATGAACTCAGGGGAAACTGCCCTTGTGTAAAGAGTTAGTCCTGCATATGGATTTTTTTCCTTTTGCAGAAAGGAGACTTGAGGCATTTAAAAATGGGCTCATTCTACCTATCCGATCTAACTAATTCTCCAGCATTTTATTACTTAAATTTCCAGGTGACAAAATTTTTTGGTCTCTGAAGCTAGAGAAAGAACTAGTGAGTGTATCTATGTACATACATGAATGTATGTGAGGAGAAGAAAAGAGACAGCATAGGATAAGAAAAAAGGCCAAAATTTCATATTTTCTCTTCCCTAAAAGTATATAATTTAAAATTATTTGCATAATTCTCACATGTTTACTTAGCAGTGAATTTGGTTACTCTCTACAGGAAATTACAGAGAAGAAATGAAAATAATAATCCTCTATCCGAAATATAATTATCTGATTTACAATAGCTAAGTAGAAAAAGAAAAATACATACAGACAGCAGCAAGGTATCAGTTGGTTAAGAAGTCTTTATTTTGCTCTATAATATACTGGACCATGACAAAAGATGGTCTCAAATCTACAGACAGCTTAATCATTTTCAATCTATAAAACCCAATAGCAAGAATGACTACTGAAACATTTTATAAATGTAATATTACAAGGGAAGTTACTTGCTTGAAATGTTAGAGATGAGCATGTTCTCACTTTATCTCTAGGTTTGAGAGAAATGACATTGCTAAGGACAGGCCAGGAGACTATGTAATTCTAGAATTTTAAGAAGAAAGTATGTTAAATATATTAACATATTAAAATACAGTTTATTCAGGGCAGTATTTTTTCTGAAGTAGCATTTACATTTATTTTTTAATTGTGAAGAAGACAGTCTTTCTCATATTTTTTTGTATACATACACATATGCATATATGTAGGGGGAAAAAAACGAACAACTTTTCTTCTTTTTTCACATGACGCAAAATACAGTAACCAAACAGTGGAACAATTCCAAATGTGTGAAACAATTTAGACATTTTCTTTACATGCAAACCCAAAATATATCTATCCCAGCCTACCCAAATTCTAAATTGGAGTTGGTCAGTTTTGTCTGGGACAAGGCATGTGTTCACATCTAAAAATATTGTTAAATCATCAAGGTCAAATTGTTTCTAACATGATTTCATTTACTAGGGTTGTTCGCTGTGTTTCTTAACTGCTTTAACTGCAGTAGTGAAGAATACACACACTACTTGCGGTTTTCTACCTTAGACAAGAACAAGGTAGAAAAGCAGAAAGTGCCATCGTGGTATTGTATAAACCCAACCATCACGTCATTTCAAAAAAGAGACTGCAGAAATGGAAAAAGGTAGAGAAGGTGACAAGAATGAACAAAGTTATTGAACTATTGATGTAGACTGAGAAAACTGGTCAGTAATTCAGCTGGATCAGAAACATTTGTGGGGTGGGGTGGGATAGCAAAGAGGCCTCTGATTTCATGACTATAACGAAACACTGATTATTCCATTAAATAAATGATTATTAAGTTACTGGCACAGATGAGTTTATTAGAACATGCATACCTAAACTATGAGTTCATAACTATGACGTGGTGGAAACCAGCATTATGCTGTCAAAGACAGACTTGTAGATTGGCAGAAGAAAGATCCATCAAGTTATTATTAACCACAACACTATACGTACAATAGATTGATGGGAGTTGGAAAGGCTCATGAAGGGAAGTTCCAATAAATACTCACCCTCTTCATAAACCCTTCCCTACACTTGTGGTACCAGCTTCACTCTCACAGGAGACACTAGGCTCAACAGACTTTTGGTGTAATCCAGTACAGCTATTTGTATGGCTTTAAACATTATAAGGTGTGGAATTTTGGCAGTGTCTTTTAGTCAAATAGTACTAACTTTTTAACTTTTTTTTTTATTACTAGCAGTATATGCAAGGAAGAAAATCTGACTTTCCCGCATTAGCACTTTCGGGCTGTTTTGTACGCTCTCTAGTTGTGTCTTCTGTCTATCTGCAACCAGTAATCACTGGTGAGAATGTTCTCTGAAGCCATCTACTGTTCATTTTAAGATCAACACTCAGAACCCGGAACATCTGAGCTTGAGTTAGATTTTACAAATCAGACCTTGTTTTCCGCTAAAAAGTTTCCCACAAGACTTCTTCAGCAGATGGTGGAAAAGTTATATATTATTAATGCTATCCAATTCCATTAGAAATCATGGGTTTGGTATCTAGGACAAAGAGATAATTCATAATCTCCATCTGTATAGAATGTTTGATTCTGAAGAAGTTTTATATAAGCAATGAAAATCGGTAAGTCTACTCAAAGTTATTGAAGAATCAGAGTGCCGTATAACAGACATGTCTTTTTAAACCCATTAAAAGTTGTTCCTTCATTATTTTTATACCCCAAAATGTAGACAGGTAATGGAACTTAATGTATCAGGCTGAATTGAGCCTAAAGTCATAGCATCATTTACAAAATATATTTTTTTCCATCTAGTTCAGAAATACCCCTAAGAAATCTGTTTGTTTTGTAACTGTGGAAAATGTCATAACCACAAAATATTGGTCTTTTTCATCCAAGACATGTTGATATTAATATTAAAACTGTCTGAGGCAAGACATTTTCATCTATATTTCATTTCACATTTAGATTCACACTCCTGTTTTACTGAATCCATCTGCATCTCTATCTGCCTTTTTTAAAATGTTCAGTGAACAGAATTCTCCTCCCTGATTTACACCTTGATCAAGCTGAGCAGAACAAACACATATGTTTTGGAGACTAGCTACAGGTACTGAATGTCTGATAAATGCTGAGAAGATTCCCAGTTCCTATCAACTGTATCATTGTACTCATTTTGCTTTCTGCATTGCACCGACTTAAGAAACTGGGCTGAGGCACAAGAAATTAAGAGCTGTTAGGAGCACAGAGTCTGAAGAAAAAAAACTTTATCTTCCAATGCTATAAGAACCTTTTATATAATATAGATAGCAATCAATATTTTAGAAAGACAGAAAAAACTTTTTCCAGTATTTTTGAGCCAATAAAAACAAATATAGTACACACTCGATTGGTCAGGCACAAAAGTCAGTAGCTCACAATTTCCCAGTCTATGGTTAATTCTGGTTCTTTCAATTTCCAGAAAATTTGATGGTAAAATATTCAAGCTACCTACCTAAATATATATATATATTTAAATCTCCACTGAGACACCTAAGTAATTGGGTTTTGGGCTGCATAACATTTCTCTCTTGCAATAATGTAACAATTCAAACAAGACCCTTCAAAGTCACAGCAGTCCACTAATGATAAGACCATCACCTTATTGCAGCTCAGCCCCCACTGAGGCATCCCAGTTTCTCACTTCCCAAATCACAACACACAAGATGATGGCTTTCCAGTGTTCGCTGCAAACAGCCCACCTATGTCGATTCATATACCAGCAGTCTTCAGAGTCATGTAGAAAGAGATCCAGCTACCTTTGAGCCAACACTGTATAAATCAGTTTGCACATAGTTTATAAAAACAGGATTTTTCCACCACTATTCTGAGAGAAGATCACCTTCCCAGTGGAGCAATATGGCAGGGATGTCTCAGAGATCTCAGCTTCCCTGGTTGAGGATGCTGAGGGGAAAGAGCTGACATACTTACACTGTAAAGTCTCTGGGCGACAAATGTATTTCTGCTTATACCTGCATACTAATTTTCCTGTCCATGAGTGGAGTGTGTAGGCATACTGATAATAAAAATAATCACTAACAAAACAATACCACTGCGCTAAAATATGAAACCATAACTCTGCTCAGGATTTTTACTTTACTGCTATTGTATTGATATATTGGTGTACTGTACTCCAACATTTACAGACAAATATATTTAAATCATGCTTATTATGGCATACCTATTCAACTTAGTGTCTTGAGAAATCTCTTTTTGGGCTTTTCAGCACTAAATTCATTTCAATGGAAAACAATTCCTTTACTCTTTCTGAAAAGGAATGCTTTTGAATGAAATAACATCTCAGTATTTCAGCCTCCACAAATCTGAAACTTGTATATCCTATAGCATACGATGGTTCCTGGTAGTATATGGTATATAGATGATTCCTGCTAACCATGAAAACAGGAGACATACAACAAGCGATGCAGGCTTTTGAGCGACAGTGACGGGTCTGGTCTGTGAGTTCGAATTTGATGTAGCTGACCAGAAACAGAGGAATCCCTTTGACTTCTTCAAATGCTGTGTTGTGACCATTGCACCCAAATTAACTGGGCTGCTGAATCAGGGCTTGAACAGGTGGACAGTACCCCTCTAAGACAGAGCACATTGTGCTTTCCATGGTATAGTTTTGAATGTAGAGGAGGGTTAGAATAGCCTCATTCTGAGCAGAGCCCTGCTCTACAAACACTATACCTTGGTGGGGCATCCCATATATGAAGTACTACACAAGACAAATAAAGTCAGCCAAAGCTGACCCTTATTTTCATGAGTATAAATAAACATGAGAGCTTGCTTTTGTTTGGCCAAAAAATATTGATTAAATTCACAGAAAATGTCAAGAAATCAGCTTCACAAAACTGTAATGCTGAATGCTCTGTAGGTCTCCAGTTTCACAATGACTCTGAAGCAATGGAGACGGTGATAGGGAAAAAAAGAACGACTTCCCTACTAGTGCTCCCAAGATGTCTCACATACTCCCTTCTAATTCCTTTTTTAATATACATTTATTAAATAGAATAAATCATGTGATGAATACAGTTAATTTTTCCACGGTTTAAAGGGGAATCACTACTGAGTTGCAACGGAAGAAAGAAATGGGAGACATCTACCTTCCATGTATTCACATTATGAACTATGCTTGCCGGTCAATAAAAGCATTAATGTGTTACACTCTCTGGCTATTTCACAGGGGAAATGAGTTCTGCACCTGAGAAATACAGGCTGATATCTGACTTATTTGCAGTTAACAGATGGCTAAGACTAAGAGATGACAATGACTATGACAGCAAAAAGACCAATCAACAAGAAATCAAATTTGGCACAAAAAGGACACTCTGAAGTCCTGCCATGCCAAACAAAAGCTTTCCTTCCCCAGCTGAGAATGTTTGGCTCTCTAATATTGAGAAGTAAAGAGAATGTATTAAAGATCATGAGGTGCTTTAATTTCATACCAGGTTATACTTAATTCACATTTTCAAGCTTCTTTGCTTAACTACAAGACAGGTAAACATTCATTATTTTTAAATGAAAGTTGAAATTCTACCGTAATCACCGAACTTACGTCAAGAAACGACACTTACTGCATTAAAAACACAAGAGGTGGCAACAATAAGTCTGATTCTGACAGAAGCTTTAGCACTTTCTAACTTTAGTAGTGCTAATTAATGATTAGCAAGCTTCTGTTTCACACAACAATCCTGTACTTTCCATATTATTTTAAAATTTTTGTGTGCACATACTAGCAACACATTACATCCAGAAAAACACAGGTACAATATCCAGAACATGGGAAATTATGAGACAAAAAATGAAACTGTAACCCTGAAAAACAGGGGGGCTTGTTGCTTATTATACTTTGACTTTTTTTTTTTTTCTGAGAAAACAGTTTGCAGAAATGCTATTTCTCCCAGAATACAGCAGTTGGATAATTTAGGGAGGAGGTTTACAGAGCTTTCTATCTTAAAAAAACCTATCAATTAAAATAAAGCAGTCTTTGACTGAAGCCCTAAATCAGTTCATGCTAATCAATAGTATTAAAACATCCTTTCTGCATGTGTCAGAAGAAAATAAAAACGTGATCTTTTTTCTGTAGCTAAGGTGGATGAAGCAGGAGTCAAATGAGCAGAAAAGGTTTGAAGACATATCTGGTGTACTTTCTAGCAATTAAAAGCATTTCCTGGCATAGCTCTGAGAAGTAATGCTTGCTGCCCTGGGGAACTTCATATAAGTTTAATAAAAGTAACTGATTTTTCAATGCCTTGGAGAGGTTGGCAATGTTTCAGTTAAGCATCCTGCAGTCACAAAAGCAGCACTCTACGACAGCTGCCTTCCTACAGCAGTAATTGTGATAGGTATGTTTTACCCTCCAACTTCACCTAATTCTGTCTGTTTTGTCTTTATTTATTTAAGTTTGTGTGCTTCATCATCACCATCACCTCTTTTGAGCATGTATTATTCCTTACTTGCCCTGCTTACCAGTACCTCAAACATCCTCCCGTAATGCATCTTCTTTCTTCTTGCTGCTCTGGAAACCTGCAGCATCTAGGTGAGTGCATGGCACAGGCTCCCAGTGGTCAAAGGCAACAAAACAGGTTGGGACAGTCAGATATGAGCAGCCTCATGTTCACAAGCCCTGGTCCTCATGGGGAACTTCAGTCATCCCAGTATCTGTTGGAGAGACATCATAGTAAGGCATAAGCTATCCAGGAGGTTCCTGGGATGCATTAATGAAAACTTCCTTCTCCAAGTGATAGAGGAGCCAATGAGGATAAGTGCTATGCTGGACTTTGTTCACACTAATAAGGAAGGGTTAGTGAGGAATGTGAAGCTCAAGGGCAGCCCTGGCTGCAGTGACCATGAAATGGTGGAATTTAAGATCCTTAGGGCAGCGAGGAAGGCACACAGCAAGCTCGCTACCTTGAACTTCATGAGAACAGACTTTGGCCTCTTCAGGGACCTGCTTGGTAGGGTATCATGGGATAAAGCCCTGGAGGGAAGAGGGGCCCAAGAAAGCTGGTTAATATTCATGGATCAGCTCCTCCAAGCCAGAAGCAATGCATCTCAACAAAGTCAGGTGAAAGTACCAGGAGGCTGGCATGGATGAACAAGGAGCTCCTGGACAAACTCAAAGACAAAAAAAAGGAAGCCTACAGAGGGTGAAAGCAAGGACAGGTACCCTGGGAAGAATACAAGGTTCTCTGAGCAGCCAGGGATCAGGTCGGGAAAGTTAAAGCCCTGATAGAATTAAATCTGGCTGGGGACATTACAGGCAACAAGAAAAGCTTTTTTGTACCAGTGATAAAAGGAGGAGTAGGGAAACAATCAGGAGACCTAGTTACCTGGGACATTAAGAAGGCTGAGGTACTCAATTACTTTTTTACCTCAGTCTTCACCAGCAAGGGATCCAGACACACTGCCCAAGTGACAGGAGGCAAAGGCAGGGACTGGGAGAATGAATCTGAATGTGCCCAGGTCCTTGGGACCTGATAAGATGAATCTGTGGGTCTTGAGAGAACTGGCAGATGAAGTTCCTAAGCCACTATCCATCATATTCGAGAAGCCATGGCAGTCTAGTGAAGCTCCTGCTGACTGGAAAAGGGGAAACATAACCCCAGTTTTTAAAAGGAAAATAATATACCCAGGGAAGTACAGACCAGTCAGACTCACTTTTGTGCCCAGCAAGACCTTGGAGTAGATCCTACTTAGAACTGTGCTAGGCACTTGGAAAATACAGAGGTGATTAGTGACAGCCAATCTGGCTTTACTAAGGGCAAGTCATGTCTGACAGATTTGGTGGCATTCTATGATGGGGTTACAGCACTGGTGGCCCAGAAAGAGCAACTGATGTTATCTACCTGAACTTGTGTAAAGCATTTGACACTGTCCCACATGCCATCCTTGTCTCTAAACTAGAGAGACACAGATTTGATGGATGGACCACTCAGTAGATGAGGAATTGGCTGGATGGTCGCACTCAGAGTTGTAATCAACAGCTCATTGTCTGAGTGGAGACTGGTGAGGAGTGGCACTTGCCAGAGGTCAGTATTGGGACTGATGCTATTTAATACCTTTGTTGGTGACATGAACAGTTGGATTGAGCGCACCCTCAGCAAGTTTGCAGATGACAAAAAGCTGTGGGCTTTGGTTGAAATGCTGGAGGGAAGGGATGTCATCCAGAAGGACCTTGACAGGCTTGAGAGGTGGGCCTATGCAAACTTCATGAAGTTCAACAAGGCCAAGTGCAAGGTCCTGCTTCTAGGCTGGGGCAAGCCCAAGAACAAATACAGGCTGGGTGATGAATGGATTTTGAGAGTAGAACTGTGGAGAAGGACTCGAGGATGCTGGTTGACAAGAAGCTCAACATGACCCAGCAATGTGTGTTTGCAGCCCAGAAAGCCAATCGTAAGAATTGGAAAGCATCAAAAGAATTGTGGCCAGAAGGTCAAGGGAGGTGATTCTGACACTCTACTCTGCTGTCATGAGAGCCCACTTGGAGTACTGTGTCCAGCTCTGGAGCCCCAAACACAAGAAAGACATGGATCTGTTAGAGTGAGTCCAGAGGAGGGCCACAAAGATGATCAGAGGGCTGAGATACCTCTCCTATGAAGACAGGCTGAGAGAGCTGGGGTTGTTCAGCCTGGAGAAGGGAAGGCTCTGGGGAGATCTTATAGCAGCCTTCCAGTACCTGAAGGGGGCCTACCAGAAAGACAGAGAGGGGCTTTTTACAAGGGCATGTAGTGATAGGACAAGGCATAATGGCCTTAAATTTAGAGAAGGTAGATCTAGATTAGATGTAAGGAAGTAGTTCTTCACTGTAAGGGTGGTGAGACACCCTAAGAACACGTTGCCCAGGGAAGTTTTGGGTGTGCCATCCCTGGAAGTGTTCAAAGCCAGGTTGGATGTGTCTTTGAGAAACCTGGTCTGGTGAAAGGTGTCCCTACCCATAGCAGGTGGGTTGGAACTAGACAACCTTTAAGATCACTTCCAACCCAAACAATTACATGATTCTGCCTTAGGTGACTGGGGTCATAAAGAATCACTCATATCTACAGTATACAGATGTGGTCACAGAATCTGTTCCTGGAGTGGCTGTGTATTCTTGGAAATATTTAAGCAGAGCCAAACAGCACAAGTGCCATTAGATGGGTAAGGAGCACCTGTATTTTCCAATAAAAACAGAAGCTTTAAGCAAATTAGAAAAAGCTAGTACAGCTAGTTGTGGGAGACCAACCCACATATTGAGGAAATGTCTTATTTAAAACAGGGAAACCACAGCTCCCATGAACACTGCATATACACTGCAGTACAGATGCTTATCCTACTAATTTTCCTTATTCCCCACAAATGAACCAGCTTCAGTAACAGAAATCCCTAATAATGGATCCATGGATCTAATGATCACTTCCCAATTTATACTTCTGTAGCTATTTTGTACATATTGTCATCAAAACATGGAAAAGGATTAAACAGCCTACACAGGTTATTTTTACAAAATTTCTAACGCACTGAGATTTTCATGGGTTTGTTGGGTCATACAAGGTCTGACATAATAGACAGGCAAGGAAACTAACAAAATAACGATTAATTTTTCATAATGTATGATGGTTTCTCTTGACCTTATTTGTCCCTTATTTTTTCCAGACGGCTCCAAAATGCCACATCACATCAGCTTACCCAGACAGGACAGTGAGTATTTTTAATGCATAAGAAAATTATGTGTTTCTTTCCAAAAAAATATGTGATCTTTAGTAATTGTGGGAAAGGGAGAGAAGAAATTGAAAGAAGCAGAGCATAAAATGTTACAAATTAAATTTTATGAAAGTTATGTCTGCTGCACAGTAAGGCACAGCAATGCATTAGTTAGAATTCATACCGATGTTTACTGCAAGCATTAGATTGTCTGATTAATTAGAAATTTAGCGTTACATCCTAGCCTAACTTTTCTGCTACATTTGACATCAGCCAAAAGGGTCACAATCAAGAATGTAATCAATAATTTCTTCTTGACACAAACACAGACTCCTATCCAACCTATGGGAAAATTAAAAAAAAATCCTCTTCACAATCCTCCGGTAAGTGGAATATCATCTGTACTGGTAGGGTACAGAGGCAGGTGTGAAAGTCTGCTTAGACCTCTGCAGTTCTCTGCTTGATCTGTGTTACCTCAAAGTGGAACACACAGCCCATCATGGGGGGTAAACAAGAGCACTTTGAGATGAGTTCTCACAGCTAGACAAAGGATCTTTCCACACAAGCTTCTCTAAGACCTGTTATTTCAAAAAAGTTTAATGTTCCTGTGGAGGTATATGAATTTTTCTACAAGCATTGTCTTGCGAAATTTCTCAATTGTTCCTAAGTTCCAAGTGCAAGTAAAGCCACCTTCTCTATGGAAGAATATCTCTTTTGTTCTTTTTCACTAACTGTTTAATACTGAAAGGTACATGAGGGATGGCAAATTGAAAGGATGGAAATAGGCTTAACAGGCAAATGTTGTTGGTCTAAAAATATCAATTAATGGGCAAACAGCATACGTTTTGCTTTACACCATGAGCAGATGAGCATGAGCAAATTCTGATGTGAAACAGGAAGGATTCTTTGAGTAAGGTCTGACAAGCCAGCACTGTACGACATTCTGCTCTTACTTGTCCTAATTTGGTTTTTTTCCCAGCTTTAAAATATAAGAATACTTGCAATAATTTTCAGTGTTAATTAGTATACTGATTCTGATAAGGTTCTTTTTTCCTTTTTTTTTTGAATGTCTAGTATATGTAGTATCTCATCCAAGGTAGGTATGTGGATGTGAAAATTATGTTCCATTTCAAGGTATCCCTAAAGTAAATCTTAAAGACTAACATCTTTTCTGGACCTAGTTTTAAAGAATTAAGTGGATGTTGGAAAGTCATTGGGGAACATAAACAAGAGAACTACACTCAGCTGCTACAGCAGTTTAATTAGTAGAATATGAGCAGGTATCCTCCTCCCTACTCCCCTCATCCCAATCCACAGGATAGTGATTCCTTTTTACTACAAGAAGGCTTTCTGCGTTCACAGGATAATGAAAGAAGGGGAAAATAATAAGTTTATATCCCTTCACATACATCTATACAATTCATAGCACTGAAGCTTACTTACTGGGATAGGAGGAATCTATTTCTCAATTAGTACCAGGGTTTTTAAAAATCACATATTTAAAAAAAAAAACTTACACAAAACTATACCCTGATACTTAATTTTTGTATAGCTAATTGGCAAAAAATGATTCTTTGCTTCATCCCTTTGACAAAAAAAAAAGAAACAGTGTAAAGCAGCTGCTGTTTCAAGAGAAGTGCTGCTGAAGCTTTTATATTATTTCCATTGACTTTAGGTAGATGCTTATTTATGTGCCTGCATGACCAGGCAGGTAAGGTTATCTTCCATCTCTATCCAATAAATTAGAGTGAATCAATATTAAGAGGAAAATTTTAAAAAGCCTTATGTGGAAATTTCCATTATTTTTTTTAATTTCTAGTAGGAACTTTTGCAAATGTGAGTTCTACCTAATGTGCTTATTAACAGTTAAAAGCTTTTATTAAGCAAACCTATTACAATGGTATACCAAAATGGAAAAACAACATAATTTCTAAGCTTACTGTTTTCATCTGTGAGGTGCATTATTCAGTTTATCATGCCATTTCTTTAACAAAACATGTCTAGCAACATCAGTCAGTTTTACTCTGTTAAAATTATGAGTCAGATTTTTTTTTGTTAGCCACACACTTGCACCCAAGCCAGTGTACTGTCCACAGATGCAACAACCTCTGGTGCATCAGAGGCAGAAGAGGAGGACAATGAAGAAGAAAAATGGGGTAAGTGTCAAACAGGGGAAAAAGAGTCTTCCTGTCCCCACTGGTGCCCTGAAGCACGGGATTAACACAAAGCAAAAAAGGTACAACCAAACAGCTATTCAGTCTCCCTTCAACATCTCGGGAGAAAGCACTGCAGTGGGTACCCAAGGATACTCTACAAGCTGAATTTTCTATGTGTTGCAATGATGCAATTTGTTATGCAAATAATTCCTGAGGTTGTCAAGCTCCATAATGGAGCAGGTTTTGTTCAACACACTGCTGTTTGGATTATTATTTTTCTTCAGGCTTGAGATGGCTGGGAACTTTCTACTGCAGAGCAACCTGAGATACATTCCTCTTCTGGGAGGAAGATTTTCTGGCCTAATTAAGAGTTAGCAATTTAAACATTAGTTTTAGTTAGCACTAAAACATTATTAGTACATGTATTGATAAAAACTAGCATAGGTAAGGGGTTTTTTTCTGTATTCTTGGCAGAAACATGTATTCTTCTTTCACACAACTCATGGGTGCCATGCTACTACAAGTGGCAAAAAAACCCTAGTACCAGGAAGCAATGAATTTGCTTCTAACAAGAACAAAATCCCTACCAAAAAGTTTAACGTCATTCTCTCTATTATTTTGAGTAGTCTGAACACAAAGAAAAAAGAGGTGATAGATGGCAAAAGACAAAATAAGAATATTTTTAATAGCTGAAGGCCTGGCCACGTGTACATAAGCTCCTGAACAAAGCCCTTCCATTTCCTATGTCTCTGTAATGTAGAAGCCCCATCTTCAAAAGCAGTGAGGAGTTTTGGACAAAGGAAAACTCATTTCTCTGCATGCCTTTTGCACCTAGATGCATCAAAAGCCCTTTGTAAACTGGCAATTCACTCAAGAGCAGTTTAAACAAGAAAATCCACAGCCTCATTTAAACTGTGCACTCCTTGTTAGGAGAACTGTATAGATCAGAGAAAGGTTACATGTGGAGAATTGTACAGGTTAAAGACTGCTGGGTCATATAGTCAGCAGTTTGTTCCAAGGTTTCTGCTGTGAGCAGAATCTCAGAAGAGATGCCCATACAGTGACCATTAATTAGTGACTCGGGACTGGTGGCAGGGTCCTGAATATGCCAAGGTGGTGAAGCAGGCCCACCCAGGAGCAGCAGGAGGTGGGTCTGGAGATCAGCATGACTGCAGCATAGCTCAGGAAAAACCTGAGGAACCAGTGGCCATGGGCAGGAGTGGGAGTCCCACGTGAGGCTGGGCAGGGCTTTAAAGCCTATTAGTGCCCTCAGGACCCTGATAGAGCTACATAACAAAATGAAAGGTAATAGTCCTGCAGTAAATATGTACAAACATGATTATAGTTGGATAATATAAGTTACAACATAAAGATGTCTGCAATGGTAAGACTTCATTTTGATTACTATGCTTTTCCTACCCCAGTTACCCCAAAAGTTTCTGAGAATTGAGCCCTCAGAAACATAAAGGAAACATTTTGGATGTGTGGAATCAGAGAGAGGCTAAGCAGTAAAGGAGAGCAAATATACATGCATTAAGAAAAAGAGAAGGGGGTCCACTTTGTAGCAGCTAGATAGTACTTACTTTCTTCTAGGACATCTTCACAAACAAACAATTTATTAATGTGTTTCACTAAACCTAAAATGTCATTGGATAACTGGAATAGATGATCTATTCAGTCAATTCACAGAAAGATAGCATTTGAGAAATAAATCAGATCTAACCACTTGACAACTTTGATAGAGAATTCTCCTGAGAGTCAGAAGACTTCTCATCTCCTTAGGCACTGTTCTCAGATGCAAAACCATTTCTTTAATCCCACAGGATTCCGATCAAGCATGGACTGCAACTTATACTTACTACTGGAGCTCCCTGCAGAGTAATTTCATCTGAAATAATCTCTAATAGATGAATAGCACAAATCAAAATCAGGAGTGGCATCACTTAAAGTAAACAAAACTAAAAAGGTAATTCATACAGGTACAAATGCCTGTGACGATCACAGGCTTAAAATCAAGTAGCTCACAAAAGATTGAATCACAAGCATTCCTTCTGAAACTGCATGGACCAATCCAACACTCTACATAACTATCCAAAACCAACTGTATCTGGGAGGATAGTTGGTCCCACACCCTGGGGAAGATGCTTCCTTCCTGCCCCATCCAAGCACCCAGTGTCTCCAGCATCAGTGCCCCAGCCTGCACAAATAAGTAGAAAGCAGAAAGCAAAATTAGCACCATTTGACCTCTACTTACTTTCTTCTTTAAAGAACTAGACAGTGCAGTCCCATGCTAGGCTCAATTTCACAGTGCTTGCTACTGGTTTAGATTCAGGTGGTAGAAACTGGCAAAATCACAGCTTGCCAGTCACTTTCTGGATGGCAGATCCATGCAGATTTCATTTAGAAAATTTTTGATGAGGAAAGGAGGGCCCTGCACTCTCCTAATAGAACATACTCATCTTCAGTTTGAAAACACATTGTGATGAAAAAATAATTTAACTGCTTAATGAGGTTCTATTCAGTCAGAGAAGTCATATCACAGCTCTCCATTCTCCCTTGATATAGCTTGTTAAATTCTAGAAATACTATCTGAAAAACTTGAGTCATCCACTTTGTCCACTTGCAATAAAATTCATGACCTTCTCAGAAAGAGATTCTGTTTCAAACTATGTTCTATATAAGAAGCAGTGATGTTTAACCTTACAAAGATTTTTTTTTATTCCTCTTAAGCCCAAGAAAACGTTTAACCAGGCTGCTGGGATTTCTAAATGTCCTTTAGAGCAATATTTCATGAAAAATATGCATTAATTTAATCTTTTCATGTATGTATATATGTATATGTATTTAAAGGCAGATTTTTAAAAAACATTAAAATCCATAAAGTCCATAAAGTAGTTACATACATATGTTAAAGAACAGTAGAAACAGAGTTCTGAAAACTAACATGTATAAAAGTTCCTGGCTGTCACAAAATCAGAGTGAAACAACCTCGCTGGGCAGTCTAGTCCAGTATTTGACCATATCCATGGTAAAAAATAAACAAAGCAAAAACAACAACAAAACCCTACTCAGAATTCCTGTGATCTAACTTGTGTTTTGCTGCTTATCCTGTCCTTGGGTGTTTTTAAGGAGAGTCTGCCTCTGTCTTCCATATCCTCTTGTCAGGTGGCTGTAGATAGCAACAAGGTTGTACCTGAGCCTTTTTTTCTCCAGGCTGAGCAAAGCCTACTCTCTTAGCCTTTGTCCATCATGTGCTCCAGCCTCTACCAGCACCTGCCAACAAGGGAAGGCTCCCTCCATCCAGTCCCTTCTCCCAAGACAAGTCCACCAGGATGCTTCCTAACTACCATGCATTGATCTAGCAGACACTTGCCACCAAATGCTCCCACCACCCATGCTGTCCTGGCGTCCAGTAGTTACCAACCCTACAGGAGAGTGCATGGGAGTTCATGAAACACTGATCAAAATGGTGGGGTTTTTTTCTTCTAAAGAAATAATTATAATATACATATAATTATATTGTATTTCATCATATACAAAAAGAAATTGTAAAATATTTTTTCTCCTTGACTTGTAGGATCATGTTTTAAGTCAGATATGAATATGCTTGTTTAAAAGAGGAAAGGAATTTTCTCAGTTCTATTTTGCTTAATAAAATAAATTTACAGGTGTACAAATAGACCAATAAGTAACTTAAATTTAATATATATTTTTTTTTAAATACATCAATCTGAAATGGGCACATTTGAAATAATAAGTTGAAAGAAAAAAAATGCCTGTGTTACTCTATACTGGAAATTAACATGGATACATAATGATGCTTTCAAATACTCAAATATACTTTGAATGCATAGTTTTGAGAAGAAGACATTATTCTACTGCTGCTTCTTGGAGTCCCTTAGGTTTTTACAGTCTTGGAGCTAGGTGCAAAGTACTTTAAATTGAAGAATACAGTGAAATTGAGACAAAGTAGAAACACTGTATGAACAGCAAACACATGAGCTTCTCCACGCATACCTGTGCCAGCTGGTTTCTTTGTGTGAACTATAGGAATGGGACTGTATGGACTACATTAGTCAGACTTGACACAACTTTCCCCCTCCTTCCACAAATCCTTGTGTAATTCTAAAATAATTAAGGCAATGTGCACCCACATTGTCCTTTTTCTTTATTATTGCAGTGTTGTACTACAGTACTTCATAAACCTATTTTGATATGTCATACTCAAGGAAATAGAAAGCCAGGATGCAAGTAAGTCTCTCAATGTAGGATCAATGATTACATCATGAAAACTCATAGTCTCAGTGTATTTATAAGTATAGCTTTACAGACAATGTCAGGAAGAGAGAAACTAGGAAAAGAATACAACCAAAACATCTTCTTACCTTGGTTTTTAGTCTCTTTTTTTATTACTTCTCAGCTGATGTTTTGTGAATTACATGTTAATGGGTCATCAAACTGGCTACAGCGCAGAACTATTTTACTGTTTGCCATGGTCAAAACTTTATAACATTCAAAAGATATCTGTTCACTTCTACAAAGTTATCTATAGATATAGAGGCTTTAATTTGTGGGTAATGTTATCTCTACTGCCTTCGATGAATTATTGCATGTGTTTTTCTGGGAAATACTGTATTTTGCTATTGTTTGTTTCTGCTTGAACTCTCTGTGTGACAGTGGCTATATAAATATGAAAATGCATGGGACCTGGAGAGATCCTCTTTTGAGCAGTGAAAAAGCAAATCGGAAATAGTACTGATAATAGAGGAATTTAAAACTGAGGCAATCTTTGGTAATCAGTTGCATTTAGATTGCATTATATTACAACGCATCTCAGGTTTTTTTTCATTTGTATTAAATCTTGTGTTACTCTACCACAATGCTATTAAAACTAAGCACCAATCCAGGTACCAGCCTTGGAAGGAAATTTAAAGTTAGTGCACATACTGATTTTATGGACCTTTTTCTACCACCAGACATAGAATGGTCTAAAGTTCAAGAGGCACAGAGTTCGTAGGAAAAGCAACATCTTTGGATCTCTTTAGATACTTCAACCCATTACAAAAAAAACATATGGATGTTGAGCATATAACACTTTTTGCTAATAGAAAATATTATTTTTGTGTATTCTAAGCCTTGCCTTCATTTCTGGTTGCCCATGTTCAGGGAAAAAATGTATAAGGAAAGCTATTAGAGAAATAGATACAACTTAGTTGTCAGAGATTACATATTTTATTGCCTTTCACCTGCTCTAGAGTGAACTCCGTACTAGTGTACCCTCCCTGAAAAATATATGCTTAAGATAACCTGTATTATTATCACTTGTACCTTGGAAAAGTACTGATTTGACCATTACAAAATCTCAGATCTATATTGGCTTCTGTACAGTGTATTCCCGCATGGATCACTGCATCTGTACTGTGTCATTGTTCTCCTTTGTACTGGAAGACGGATTCTGTGGAGGGACGAGTTTAATGTGTAAGGTCAGGGTGTTCTTAGCACACATTTCATAAAGACAACATAGAACAAATTCCCTAACAAATATATTATTTTAACAGAAAAACTCAGGTAACCCACTATTCCAATACTGAGTTTGGCAGGTTGAAATAGCTAGAATTTTAAATACTGTAATATATATAAAAGTTATAACAAGGTTTTACTACTGAGACCACTGATAGATCTTAGTTCTGTTCCATTAGATAGATTTTTCTAATTGTAATTCTTTTTCTTTTTCTTTTTTTTTTAATGCTTAATCTAAAATGTACTACAGTTTACCAATACTTTCCCCTCGAACTTTGGGCATTCTACTAAAGAACAGTCATTTTTATGTAAAACCAGTAGATAAGACCTATGTATTTGGAATGAGAGAAGTAAATTAAAGATACTGGGATGTACAGACATCCTGTTAGACTCTACTAAGAATCTTTTCTGTGACTCAGAGTGAATTTTGACACCAGGAACTCAGGTTATTGCGGAGAACACAGTTTCCTTACTCCATATTCTGGGTTGAAAACCAGGTTCCCTGTATGTGTATATATATATATTTATATATTTATACATATACATATACTCCCATCCATTCTCTTCCTGATTCCCATAGAAAGGAAAAAGTCATGCTGGCTGCATGTGAGATGTAGCATATTCAGTATATCCATGTTAGGCTCACAGGCAAAAGACTAGGCAGTTGAAAAGGCCCTGCCCTGAGGTGAAGTTAGCTGAACAGGACATAGGAAACTACTGGACATGACATGAGAAATTGCTGGATGTGTCAAAAAACCAACATAAGAAGCTGATGAAAGTTACAGATAGTGCCAAGAGGGACATCTGGGTTTGGCAGATGGTTGAGGGTGTGTTATGTGAAAAATGGTTAAACTTCACAGACAGTGGAGGGGAGTATTAGGACCTTTTGGGAAGCAGATTCTTGCAAGGCCGGAAATGCCTAGATGACCATATCAATAATACTTTATGAGACCAAAATTATCTTGGTTTCAGTATCTGAAATGCCAAATTTGAGTATAAATGTATCATAACTGGGACCAGTGTGGAAAAAGTAACTAAAGTTGGACAGATTGTTTATTTTTTATCTACTGTGTTGATTCACGATCTTGAGGAACCAGTTTATACTGTAAATCATTGGATCATATTAAGACCAAGGAAGCATGTCTCTCCATTAGGAAATGTTGCTATTAGCTTAGGTTGAATAGAGATTAACCCTGCTCAAAAAGGCATTAGAAAGAAGAATCAACCACAGCAGAGTCCTTCTCCTCCAACCATCCACTCCATCTCTCACCAATATTCCATGCTTCCTTCCCTCCTCTGTACACCATAACAGGAACTGAACACTGGAGATGACAAAGCTATCTCCATAACCTTTGTATTATAAGTTCCCAACAAGTTCAAGGGCTTTTAGACAGCACAAAATTATTATAGGTGATTGAGGACTTTAACCTTCAGGCCAAATAAGGAGCACTGTGTTTTAATGATGTTATCTGGATGACTTGCCACAACCTGATGAGACATGTTAAATCAGACATTTCTGCCTACATTATGTAATAACTCATAAAACTGCCATAACAGTAAATGTGATCAGTGATCTTCTCTAAGTATTTACAAGCAGTAAAATTGCAGTTTCAATTTTTCTCTTTTGACATTTCTATAATTGATATTGCTGTGTTTTCCTATGGATAGTAAAGATCTGCTGAGCTTTATGAAGAATGCCAGTCTTTTGAGTTTCTTCAAACCCTTTAAACCAGGGACTGGTGTGAATAGGTAGAGCTTGTCAGAGGGCACTTTGAACAGCAGAAAACTATCAGTCAAAACAGTGGCTCAATAATGTAGCTGAGGCAGCAAGTTATCTCCGAATGAACAGTGCCTCACCCAATTAACCTGATATCAGAGAGGAAGTCCATCTGAAAAAAAAAAAAAAAAAAAAAAAAAAAAGAAAAGGAAAGGGAGAAAAGGTGTTACTCCAGAGGTTTTCTTTTGTGCAGCCTCTCCAAGCACAAGCAGATGATCAGTACAGACCTACTGCGTAGCTCACTTGCAGTTTGATAAGGTCAAAGCAAAGCTGTTTTCCTTCCTTTCAAAATAGAAAGGTCTGGAAAGACAAACTTGTTAGCCAGAATGACATAGTCTAATTATGAAGACTGCAGCTTCTTTGGCCAGAAACTTTTTAAAACCCTGTCTTGTTGCAATCCTAAAAATACCAGCAGCTTTTGCTGAAGTTTCACCAAAGTTTGGTAGAACAATTCTTCGTATGAACATAGTGCCTTAATGAATAAAGCCCCGTTATGACTGAAAACCTAGTACTGCGCTTTGTAATCCTCTCAGCTTAATGTCAGACATAACACATAATGTGCCATCTTTTCCACTCTCCAAGTCATTAACAAAATGGTGGAACAGAATTGGCAAAGGACAAATCCAGCTGTGCATTCAATTATGGTTTCTCCTCAGCTACATTTCTCTGAAATGTAATTTTTTGTAGATTTTGATTGAATACTGTCTTATGCAGAAATCGAGTCCAGCTTCTTATTTGCTACTTTGACTTCAGTGAGAAGATTTTTTAATTATTATCTCTTCACCTCTTCTCTCACATTAATGGGTAATGCTAAGGAAAAAAAATAATGCTTCTATTAATGAATATTTAATATAGAATATTAACTCCTGCTGTCTGTGTATAGAACAAGCTTCAACTAATACCAGTGGAAGTTCTTCCCACACAATTTTGAATTTTTTTCCCATAGGAACTGCTTTAGATTTCAAATGCACAAACTTTACCAAGAAAAGTCAGAGAATGTGGACCTACTACACTTTAGCACAGATTATAAAGATAGTTAAGGGTATAATGATATAAATTTGCAGCAAATCATTTACAGAGTACTTTTTTCAGGTTGAATACTCATGGGAATTTTAATAAAGAAAAAAAACTCCAATGAACTCTGAGGGTTTTGTGCTGAAATTTTGAAAATCTCATTAGGAAGCTAGCTTTAAATATTTGGCTTTTTTCCTCTGTCATTTGTAACCACATGAAAGAATTATATCTAGAACTAGTTTACTGGAATGTGTTACACATTATATATATGTATACACTAACAAACAGAAGAAGGTCTCAATAAGAAATAATAATAGTAACATTTGTAGTAGCAGTGGAAACAATGATAACAATTATGCAGGTGAATGCTTTCCCATTCAAGCATTAAAATCAGCAAGGGCTAAATGCTGAAACGTATAATGGAAAAACCTGGGGCCTAATTCTCATGTGATATATATTAATTAAATAAAAGCAGATCTAGAGCAGTAGAGAATGTAGCCAAATTTTATTCACAAATGCACAATTTTCAACCCTAAAAATTCTTATGCATGAACTGATTATTATTCTCAGATCTAATCTTATTTAACAATATACCTAATCTTTAGAGCCATAAGCAGAATTGGCACAGGAATTTTTCAATGAAGATATTGTCACTGATAAAAAAGTACAGTAAGGCTTTTTGTTCAGAATTCCTTTTTCCTCATACAGGCACCGTGACTTTCAGATTGCAAATAAACATTACTGAAGAACACTAAAAATTCTGTTGTGTGAGGACCAAGTGTACTCAAAATTGGGGCTTAGTTTTTCCAATTATCAAGATCGATATTTTTATAAGAAAACAAAACCAAGGAACGTTTTCTCCAGTGTGAGCTCCACTCAAACACCCTTAATATATATGTAATGTTATAAGTGCAGATTATTCCTGTGCTTCAAATTATCCATAACCTTAGCAACTTTCTGAAGTAGAAAATCAAGAGGCCACATTTCACATTAGTTCACAAGTCCTGCAGGAAAGAACCAAAGAAGCTTTCCATATACAAGCAGTAAGTCAAGCCACCTCCTTTCAGTTGGTGACATATTCATGCCTTAAATCCTTTAAAAAAAAAAATAAAAAAAAAATAAAAAAAGAATGCATGTAGTCCTTAAAGTAAAATTACTTCTGCTTTTAAGCTTAAAGATTGATGCTTTCCATTCCTCAGTTCAGCTGTCATATGGCTTCTTGCCGGCTCATTTGTTATTTGGGCATCTGAGTCCCATGCCATTTTGTGTCCTGATTAAAGTTTTAAAAATACAGGATGATGCTTAATAATCAGTAGCAACTATCCAACTCGGATACTATGGCTTCTCTGTTGTTGTTTCATCAGCTTGTCAACTAGATGTCCTGAGGATAGTGCAACTACTTTTTAACATTAAGCCTTTCTTTGAAATGTTTGATTTATAGATTATTAAAAAGACAGTGCTTTTCAAAATTAAAACTTAGAGACTCAGTGCGTGCAAAGCAATACGTCCAAAATGTAGGACGAAAGTAGTACCATGTGTTATCTTTTTTCTGTAATTAGAAACACGCTAAGAATATCCTTAAGGAAAGTTCCAGGGAGCTCAAGCAATGATTTTCTTTTGGTGATCCCAGCCATGTCTCCCCAATAAATTATAAACATGCTGAGGAAAACTAGAACTGATTAAGCTATTAGCATACTGTTTTGGGCAGGAAAGTAAAGAAACCAATAACAGCATAGTGACTGTCTGACCTAAACAAAAAGAAGTAACTTATTATAAGGAGATGCTCTCTAAATACATTTTAACAAGGCAAGAAGTAGTGTTCTTAACTTGCAAGTACAGCAACTATTGTAATGAATGACTCTACACTCAATAAACTGTTGTTTTTAATAGCATTTAAAACATCACACATTTCTAAGGAATGCATTTGTTTACAACCTACATTGTTCTGAAAATTGCATTCCCTCCTTTACAATAACCATCCTTCAATTTTTTCACAGGAACAAAGCCTAGAATTTTCAAAGAAACTGCTTCCCATTATACCTTAAATTGTAAGGCTAGATGGCCTACTAAGTTGTTTTGGAATGCCTAGCCAAAAAAGATGTCACAGTAGTTTACAGATTGCTCCCCTCTTCTCCACTAAACCCTCCTACTTTCCTAATTGACTTCACTCAATTACCTTTTGTGGTCTGCAAAATGTTACAATCCATCACATTTATAGTGTGGTCCTCTTAAGCAGATGACTCAGCCCTAATGTTCTTCAGCCTGCATATATCGCAAATACAAACCACATGGAGTAAAAGGTATTATTTGCATAATAGTGCTGGAAAATGACTCGGAGATGACTCTGAGGGAATTTGCGTGCTTTACTTTTAACAATGTTTACCACCAGTTTAATAGCAGAGGTTAAATAATAAGAAAAGATGGGATTGCCTGTACTATTTCAATTTGCACCCTGTGCTGTGTCCTATTTACAACTAATGTTTTGAAAGAGGTGCCAAATCTCCTAAATAATTTCCCTTTTCCCTGTTTTATCCTTGTTTTATTTATATTCTTCTATTTTTGCAAAATGTTAAACTTCAGCAAGGCAACCAGCTGGGTTAAAATTGGAAACTTAATTATTTGTTGCTCCTTCCATGTGAGAAAAAGAGTTACTGAAGTAGTTTTCTGGATCGGTAAATCCTTCCCTGCAATGAAGCATTGTCTTTTCCTTGCTTAGCCATTGTTATTTAACTAACTCTACCTCTTAGGTTGTTAGGTATGCTCTAATATTTGATCAATGATATTTTTTCTTACTTTCCTTGTGTAAATTGTCTATGCTGGCTAAGTACAGCAACACTCTCTAATTCCTATTCACATTCAAGGAAAGAACAATCTCAGGATTTCCATCTGCGATTAGGTTTCTCCTTTTGCAAATGAAAGCCTTTCTCCCTGCAGTAAATCTTACACATGCTGCCATTACCTCCAGTGGTGGGTAAGTGCTGGCACACTAATAGCAGTCTTCAGATTTTTACCATGTAGATATTCACTATACACAGAAACTGTTTTAACTTTTTGGACTGAAATACCAGACCACATCCAGGAAAAAGCTAAATAGCCACCTGGCTGGCCACGACAGATAAGAGTCATTTCTCACGACAGTTCCTATTAACTAGGAGTTGTGAATAATTAAGACTGAAATAGGCCATCACGTTTATAAGCCAAGTCTGTGATTAAATACCACCATTTGCACATTGCCATTTTATTTTTGCCAGCTGTGGATGTGTGAGTAGGCATAGTTTGAGATTAACTTTGTTTCTGGGCTATAGGTAAAATTATTATAATTTTAACTATATTATACTTTTTGTAAGATGGAATAATCTTTAAAAAGGAAAACAGCTATATCTTTTTATACATTTAAAAAAAAAAAAAGCTGTATCTTTTTATACACTCAGTTTTTTGCAACAGCACCAGTGATCTCTTAGCAATGTTACAGGTCTTACACCACTAAGGTGTATCTTCTACTGCTCAGAATTTGTCTCTGTGTTCCTAAAGAGTTTCCTCAGTTGGCTAGAAAGCAGCTTGGCAGAGAAGGACCTGGGGGTCCTGGTGGACAAAGATGATGAAGTGACTATCTTCAAAGATAATTAAGGGATTGGAGCATTTTTCCTATGAGGAAATGCTGAGAGATCTGGGACTGTCAAGCCTAGAGAAGGCTCAGGGCAAATCTTGTTAATGTAGATAAATACCTGAAGGGAGAGTGCAAAGAAGATGGAGCCAGGCTCTTTTCAGTAGTGCCCAGTGACAAGGGATAATGGGCTCAAACTGAAACACAGGAAGGTCCATCTGGATATAAGGAAATACTTTCTGTGAGGGTGACCAAGCATTGGCACAGATTGCCCAAGGAGGGTGTGGAGACCCCACCCTCATAGATCCTAGTCACCCTAGGCAACTGGTTCTGGGTGGCCCTGCTTGAGCAATGAATTTGGACCAGATGACTTCCAGAGGTCCCTTTCAAGTTCAACGATTCTGTGATTCTGTGAAGAGGTCCATAAAGAGACACTAAAAAGAACAGATAGGAATATACCTTCTAACACCCCTCCCCCAGCATTCATGGATGGAGGGACTGTAAAGTGGGAACATCCAGGGCATGGCCAGGCTCACCTGCACCCTAAATATCATCTCCTTGCAGCCCCTGCCAGAGACTACTGTCTATTAGACTGACCCAATAAGATAGTTCCAAGCCACTCAATCATATTTGAAAACTTGTGGAAGTAAGGGAAAGTCCATTTTTTAAAAGGGTAAAAAGAAGGACCCTGGAAACTACCACCCAGTCAGCCTCATCTCTATGCCCTGACAAGATCATGGAGCAGATCCTCCTTCCAAGCCAAACTGTCCAATGATACTATGGTATCTTGTGTTTTGAAGCAGTTCTGCATAATTAACAAAAAAATTACAAATCCATTTCAGTGAATTACTTCTGTAACTGTATTTTATAACTGCAGATTATGGGAAAAAAAAAGGACAATATGTATCTCATATATAAGTACTTATTTTATACAAATATATAAGCTTGCACTTATATGTACAATATTGTTTATCTGTTTCTCAGGGAAGAGATTTTTCTAGCAGAGAGCTAAGGTTTTAATTTTTCATTACTGATTTTCCCATCATTCATCAAAATTCATTAATATTGCAATATCTAACCTCAATGGTGTAGGAACATCACTATAGAATTAGTGCTCTTTCTACAGAATGGATTGTCTCAACCACACTCCCAGAAGTCTGCCCTATTTCAATAAAATAGAACTCTCCATTCCTCACAGCTGTTCTATTAACACTTTCAAAGAACCCTATGCTGGTACACAGAATTCATTGGTATGTCTCTTTTGGGGGATATGCCACCCTCTTCTTAGTTACTGTATTGCCTTAGAAATCACTGACTAGAATGAGAAGCCAATAAAATTTAATTAAGTGTTTAGGCTTTTTCCTACACTTAGTCACTCCACATTCCCTCAACAGACTTTTCACAGTGTATGCAATAATGACATCTCTAAATTAAGAGTTTGAATTGTGAATGGTTTACTAAGTCTACTGCAACTATTGGATTATTACTATTATCTTTTATAGTGCAAAAGCATCTCAGAGCCCTAAGCATCTACATGTCATTGCACTAGATGCTGTACTAGCAGAGAACAAAAAGATGGTTCTTGCCCTAAAAAGACTTCCATTTTACTGTTGAGAAACAATAAGAGTAATTCCTGTGTCAGTCACTTTGAATTATTGCCCCATGTCTCTCAATACATGTCTAAACTATAAAGAATTCAAGCTATCCATTTGATGCTTGCTTCATTTATTTACTGTTTATGATGGGTAACACGTCATTAGGGACACACGTGAATACTTGTATTCCTTAGTTGTGAGGACTTTAATTTCTCTTTAAAGAAATTTTCAAAATGGGAAATGTATCTATTGAAAACCAGCTACATTTGTTTAGATTGGATATAGTTTTTTGATGGGCTAAAAATCTCTTATGCTCCTAACAGTTGTACAAAGAAAACTGGATTGGCTCAAATATTTCTGAACTGGAAATAAATATTGAATACATACAAAAAAGCACAGCAACCAGAACACATAGTGTGGCTGTATTCTTCATAGAATCATAGAATCGTTAAGGTTGTAAAAGACCTCCAAGATCATCAAGTCCAACCATCAACCCAACACTACCATCAACAAAACACCATGTCCTGAAGTGCCATATCTACACATTTTTTGAACACCTCCAGGGATGGTGACTCCACCACTTCCCTGGGCAGCGTGTTCCAATGTCTAACCATCCTTTCAGTAAAGAAATTTTTCCTAATATCCAATCTAAACCTCCCCTGGTGCAACTGGAGGCAGTTTCCTCTCATCCTATCACTAGTTACTTGGGTGAAGAGACTAACACCTACCTCTCTACAACCTGCTTTCTGGTAGTTGTAGAGAGCAATAAGGTCTCCCCTCAGCCTTCTCTTCTCCAGACTAAACAGTCCCAGTTCCCTCAGTCACTCCTCATAAGACATGTTCTCCAGACCCCTCACCAACTTCATTGCCCTTCTCCTCGACAAGCCTCTGAGAGCCTAATGGTCAGAATATCCACATTTTCCATCCTGGACTTTTCTTATTCCATTCTGGACTCTTCTGATTTCTCTTTCTGAAGTAAGGTTTTCTTACCTTAAGCAATGTAATAATAGCCATAGCCCAGGCAAAGAGCTGGGATTGCAAGGGCACTCTGTGGACACTTTGCACAAAGTGTCATTGAATTTCTTTATAAATGGGAAACTACTTCTGTTAACTTCAATAGCCCCTTTAAAAACATACTGAGCTATACTCTGCATAAAAAATAACTTTTTTTAAAAATTATGATTTCTTGAAATCATAATAAAATACCAAGATAACTCCATGGTAGACCAACATGTGCAACTATATCATGAAGAGCCTAATGCCAGAGTAGATATGACATAAGGAGAGGAGAGAGACTTCACAAGTTTGAATTTTGTAAGTTTGACTGATGTGGCAAGGCTTTCATGTCACTGTTTGATCTGGTAAACCCAAAAGATCTACAAAAGAAATGTAAAAGGGATTTCAAAAGGCAGGAAATTCAAAACTAATCAGATACTCTCCCTTTCTACTGTCACCAATAGGAGGCCAACAGTTGGGCTGGAATTTACGTCCTAACTTTAAATTTGCCAGCTGTAGTCAGTAAACATCAGTATGTCTGCTCTGCCAGAGATAGCAACGTATTTCCATAGCACCAACAGTTTCCACATACGTGAAGAGCTTTTCAGAGATCCAGGAGACTCACTTGCTGTCATACTGGGAGGGGGAAGAAACTTTAGTTCTCAGTGGAGTGCCCAACTTGAAGTTAAACATAAGTTAGGTTGCAGTCTAGATAAGGACCAAAGGCCACAGGGTCGGAGGTCAGATATCTGTATCAGTATCAACTTCTGGCTGCTGTTTCAGAGAGCCATAAACCCATGGCTGTATCTGTGGGCCCCTTGAGACTGAATCATTCTCCGTCAGTAGTTTTAGAATTGAAATGCTTCATGCTAAATCTTGCAATGTCTTAAAGACCAGCAAAGAGCTGCCCCAAGCAGAGAATACCTAAAGTTTGATACATCTGGGGTCAGGATTAGGATTAGGAAATCAGGGGCTGAAGAACCTTGTTTGTTACTTCCTCATGCAATGTCCGTGAGATAGATAAGTGTTAAATGCCAGAAAGGGAGAACGGTTATTATTTTGTTCTAATGCCAGACAGGATCACTAGGTCTCTCAATTAAACTGAAAGCTGTCAAAAACATAACATTTATAGAGAGAAAGGGTATAATCTGGGTTCCTGCAAGCCCTTTTAACAGAAGACTGGTCCTGCTACTAGAAAGTGAAATAGCTTACAATATACTCGGTATGGGTTCTTCTTACAGGTAGGGTTTTGCTGGCTGTTTGGAAGACTTATAACCCTTTCTTTAGATGACTACTTCTATTTGGGCACCTTTAACTGTGTAAAAGAAGGAGACTTGCAAGCAGGGGTCTATAAAACTAATGAGTACATGGAAAATAACTGGAACTAATGGTAATGCCCACTGTCCTGGTGCAGGCACTCAATGGCGCTCTGCTGACTAGCAGCCATCAGCCAGCTGGGAAGTATCAGGTTTAGTTACTGCCTAGAGCAGGATGATCCTTGATCTTGCTAAATTGCCGTTCTCGTATTCTCTATATTTTCCTTGAGAATTTTATGTCTTTCCTTCAGGCCAGTACTTTCCTCCTGAGCTACTGCTATTATTGACTCAAGTGATTTCACTTCTCACTTGGTTTTTGTTTTTCTTACCTTGCAGAACTGAGACACTCTCTCAAAATTAGGTTTTTTTCAATAAAATTGAGCCAAGGTCATACAAATGCATCTCTCAAAACTGGGACCTGAGTTTTGCAAAACTATTATTAGCTATTATTATTAACTATTATTATTAGGGATATCATTAGCTTTAATTTTGTGCTATAGTTAGACGCATAATTAGGAAAAGCAAATTCTGCACAGTCAGTCTCAGTACTGCATTGCGCAACATCCAGACATGAACTAGACAAATGCTGAAAGAGAGGAAAGAAAACTTTTCTGGTTTTCTTTTCAGACTAGGTTGATGTAAACTGAGAGTGCAGCGAGAGATCAGGCAGAGGACCAGCAGAGATAAGAGAGCTCCTTGAAGAATTCCATCAGGCTACCTCAGCCAGTACAAGGACCAGCTTTAGAAGTAGAAAATTACCATTTGCTCCACTCAACATGCATTTATCGGGTTACTATTAAGGCTAAACCTAAATTTGTACTTATGGTGAGGGCCATAGATTAAAATTCAAAGGAGCTCTGTTTTCAAGACCTGCAAATATTGATTCAAGAAGAAAAGAATGGTCTGTGGTTAAGCAGAAGACAAAAACAAGGCTCATTCCAGCCACAGCATGGCTCAGCCCAAGAGCTGGGACCATGACCTGGTCTGAAATTAGGCTTCTGGACCATGGGTAGAGGGCGAGTGTCCCACTTGAGGTTGGTCAGGGCATGTGGTACACTCAGGGATATGACAGCAGGTTTAGATAGTTGTGTACTGTTGCACACCAAAGACTTGCTATGGTAAAAAGTAGCTTACTGCCAGGAGAATGACTTTCCGGAATATAATCTAAATTAATTTTTCACTATTTTCTGAATACTAGACTGAAATATCTGCTGTTGCTAAGCCTAAACTTGAGTCAGAGTTATGTTATGAACTTCAGAAAAATAAAGTATTCCTCTCTTCTGAAGCTTTTACTTTGTAGAAAGTTGAGTATGAAACAAGATCCTCTACATTTTTCTTAAGACTGTGGAGAACAGTAGCCAAAAGCCAAAGCCAAAGCCTCTGCCAAAGCTGCCTGGGTGCTTGTTCAGGAGTAGAACGAATCCCGGAGGCAGAAGAGTTTTTCTCAGTCCTTTCAGAAATGCTAATCCATATATTAGTGCTCCAGCACTAGAATCCAGTGCTGCAGCAACAAGATGGTGGAGACATTTATTTTTCCTGCTGTATCCTACAAGACCTGTTATACAGAATAATTTGTATGTTGTGACATCTGACTACAAATCTTTCATTAAGTTTAAATTAAGATTACAGAGGAGTTCCTGAGAAGTTCTGAATCCCATAAGGTTAATCAGTCATTGATGAATGATGATTCTGGAAGGGAGAATGGCTTCTATTTTTTTTTTTTCCTAATCTAATAGCAACAGTGACTAAGCCTTACTGTTACAAACAGGGTTAAGACCAGGTCAGAATTAGAGAAAGACATTGACTTATTACTGAATCTTTCAAAACTCCCTTACATCAGATATTAGAACAATTAATTCCAGAAATTACAATAGTAGAGCATGTTTTGAAGTCTTTGGGTTTTGGTTAAGCTAAACAGTGTGTTAGAAACTACAATTAATGCTGACTAAAGCCCCTCAACGAAGGCAGAGAGTGGTAGTTTACTTTGATGTCTCTGATTTACTGTTAAACACTGGTTTAAGTCTTAGGTAGGATTAGGGTCATGGAAAGCAGGAACCTGCTGATTCTACAGGACTTTCTCTGAGGTGATAAAAAATGATTTAGGAAGAAGATACTGACTTCTAGGATTTCTCAGCCCCCTCCCCCGCCCCCCCGCCCCCATCTTGGCAGTGATGTAAAATGATA
>VZZY01014205.1:0-10163 GCA_013400335.1 Eurystomus gularis | reverse complement strand
TTTCATTTTCTTCCTTCAACAGGGTCTCTGTATAACTAGTAGACCTATGGTAAAGGATGAGTCAGGGTGAGTGATTTTCCCAAGATGGCTCCTTTTACTAAATTTATAGCTGGGGTTAGGATTAGAAAGGAAAGGAAATGAAGTGCCTACTTTATTAGTGGACCTTTCAAGGCTCAGGAACATAAAACACGATCTAGTGCTACAAATAAAAAATAATTCTTATTTCGTTCACCACCCAAAAGTGGAGTATATCCCCTGACTCTTAAGCGTAGCATAACAGTTAGGTTTACAAGTGCAGATAGAATATTGGAAAGAGGAATATGGCTGTTGGTGAATGGTTAATGTTAGTATTATAGAGAAGAACTACCTCTCTGCAACATCCTGAAATCCTGCATCCCCAAGTCAGGGGGAAAGAATACATCATATTTTTACTGAAGTCTGTTTTGGAGTCTCCAGTTTTTACGCAGTTTAAATTTGGGTCTGACTTATGCTTAACAAAGCCTGTGTGCCAAGGTTATTTTTCTACTCTTCCCCTGTAATTTTGGCTTGCTCTAAAAGAGAGAAAAAAAATAGCCTGTGGAATAAGGCTAAGCTTAGCAGTGGTCATATCATGAATTAGTATCACCTTGCAATAGTGTCTGAGAAATTTGCTTCATCTTGGTTCCTGCCTGACCTCTAGACTAAAACTAGAGTCAGTTTAATTTCTATTTTGCCTTAAGATGTTTTGGAGGATCTGCAGTACGTTTTTAAAGACAGGAAAACTGAGGAAGGAAGCCTTCATGTTCCTAGTAGATTTCTGGAAGCTATTCCAGAGAATGACTGTTATATTCTTCTAGTTTAACAAGAAACTTCTTATATGTTGGCAGATGTAGGGTTATGGTTCTGTTTAGGATGGCAGGCGTGGTAACCAAGGATATCTGTTTCCCTAATGTCCTGTTATTCTCAGATGAAGCCTACTACTGTAAGTGCACAGTTTACAAGGCTTCTGTGACCTAGGATGAGACACCATGCCAGACATAAAGAATTGCTCAATTTTTGTAGCCTAGGTCTTGGGAACACTTTTAAACTTTAGTACTAGTAGAGTAGAAAAGCAAGCGAATGGGCCTTCACTTACCTATGATAAACATCAGTGCGAGAAAATTGCCCTCTAATCCTATAAATTTATATACTCTGTTTATTTATACCTATAAATGTATACACTAACTGTCCTTACAATTGTTTTCTCTTAAGGTGAAGACCCTGTCTTTTTGGTTTATCTTGAAAGGTTCAGCCATCTGTTTTGAGAAATTATTTGCATTTTCTTTTGATGGAGTGGGTAGAGACGAACCTTATTGTGCTCTATTTGGGTCCTTTTTGAGGTTCTGAGTGCAAAGCATGGAAAGAGAGTTTTACTGAGAGATCCTCCAATACCTGAATCATAAATCAACAGCTTATGTTTTGCTTTTCCTCACATATTTGCAATAGTGAAGCACAAATTTGGGATGCAGATTCCACTGAGGTTTACAGAACACCGCATGGTAGTAGGTCTCAGGGAGATGACCCAGAAGAAAGCTTCTTTTCATGCTGGAAGACATTTTTGTTGGTGTTTTGTTGTGTTCTTGTAAACACCTCAAAGCTATTAATGTATGAGTAGAGCTGTGGTTCATGTTAAGTTTCCTGGGAGCAAGGTTTGGAGCCATGAATGTAAATTCTTGCTTCTTTATCCTTCTGGAGTCACAGAGACATTTTGTTCAACCGTGGTAAAAAGAAATAGCTTTCCTTTTCCTTTTTTTTTTCCTGTCCATCTCTCTATTCTGTTTAAGAACCTAGGAATGGGTTCATAGTTATGGATAAGGTCATGGACTGGACAAGCCAAGGAGTTACATTTATTCAGGCTCTTGTAAACCTCATGACCCTATGGATGGAGGTTTATTCCTTAGTGAGTTGGGAATTCTCAATATAAACAGCAGATCTTGAAGACTTAGTTTTGGTATTTGGTCCTGCAGATGATACTAGTCTAGAACAAAGGTTACAGAAAGAAAATAAGGCCTTTTTAATTTTCTTATTCTGGATGTTGGTTAGGGCTTACACCTTGAGCTGTGGGAAGTTTAAATAAAAACATCATGTTCCTGCATTCAAAAGGGCTCTGGGTGAGTAAAAATGCAGATTCTGGAAAGGAAACAGTCCATATTTTAGTCGAGTCCATACAGGATGTTCCAGTTAAATTTATAATAAGGATTTTGGAGTACAGAAATTTAACAACTCTACTACTGAGACCTCCTCCTATCAGGCCCACCATTAGAAGGAAGAAAGTGAGTTCCAGAAGAGAAACACCTTTATTTTCTGTTGTCCAGGGAGCTGGTTCTCTGGCCAAATATTTATGAATAATTATGTCTTCAGTAAGAGAAAAAGGAAACTGCAGAACTATATAGTCTACTGGGTGACAAAAGCCCTGTCAGTTTAGATTGAGAGGTTGCACTGAAGAGGAGAAAAATAAATCTGTGGTTTCTGTTCATCAGCTTTGTGGTGTGAAAAGAAGTCTCTGAGCTAGGTTTGGTAGTCCAGGTATAGTTTGGAAAGACAGCAGCTGAAGAAGATTAAATTAGCACTGGATGATAACGTAAAATGAGAGGAGAGCTCCATTCTGATATGATAGACCTTGGGGTGGCTGTTAATTCAGAGTAAGAATTTGTTCTAGAAGGAAATAATAATTTGCATATTTTTCTAGTTTTCATAGAGGTTTTTGGCTACAGTTAGGATTGGATTAGGGTAGGTGTACAATCAGGAAATTCCAAAAAAAAATCAATTTAAAGTTTCAGGCTTCAGAGTTCCCTGGACTGCACTGAGAAGTGATTTTAAGATTTAAGTGGTCTTCTCTAAACAGAAGTCCCCACTGACTGTGGACATAAAACTAGAGCTACAAGTCAGAGGGATCTGTTTAGGATAGCAGTTAGTGGTAACAGTAAAAGTGGCTTATACTTCTCTGGTGCAAATAGTCTCTGGCTTGATTTGATGCTTTCAGCTACCCATTGTATTTAAGATTAGGACTGTGCATAGCAGGACCAAAGTTTAGGATCACATTTTTTCATCCTGCAAGAATCCAGGGGATTCTATTAAGTACTAGTCTCTTTATCACTGTATGAGTTCATGGATTTTTGAGCCCTTGTAAGATTTAGGAAAAGTTCAGATGCACTTTTAGTCACAGAAAATATGGGTTAAAACTTGCCTAAAACTCTTTCTGAACATTACGTATTTATTTTATATATATATACCTCCAGGTCATTCATTTGGTTTTGTGGTTTCCAATATTTCACAGTTTCCAAGGTAAAAAGAATACAGGTTCTTTAACTTCAGGCTCTTGAGAAGATAACACGTTCAGGATGAATTAGTGGCATTGAAATATCAGTTCAGATGAATAGGTTAGAAGATTTTAGTAATTAACAACACCTGTGCTTTGAAAAATGAAAACAAAAACAAAACAACAAAAAAAAACCAACAACAAAACCCTATATTATTTTGTAGAAAAAGAAAAAAACAGACACGTAATATCTAGGGATATTACCATACACAGGATATAACCCATAAGAGATTTTTTAAATGGTCTCTTTCTTTTCTGTATTTTCATTAGCAATACTGTATGTCACTTGTTCCGTAAAATAGGCAAAATTTTCATATTAGAAAAAGAAGTCAGCAAACTGAAGGAGCCAATTTAAAGCCAATTCCAGCTGCAAACAGTCCATATTTATTACTGGCACAGTTTCATCCAACTCCTCAAATTGGCTCTTTAACACTATTCTTCCACATGAAAACTAAGTGTGCAGTACACTTCAGATAATGATGCATCAACATTTGTGGCTTTTTTGTCTTGGAAAATTAAACCTAATTCTCAAGAGCAATGCTGTGAAGAAGTACATTTTAAAACTACATTACTATTTTAAACTTGCTTGAAAAGTGTATTGCTGCAGAATATGAGTCCTTAAAGTGCATTCAACAAAAAAGGCCTAAACGCTAAGATCACGCTCCTAAGCATTTCTAATAAATAAATCTCTCGCACTTGCTCAGGCTTCTTATATCATCATTCTGGGAGTGATCAAGTTAATCAGCAGTTTCACTTTTATTAATCTTACATGCATTTTGTCTGCTGGAGTACCGTCATTTACAATTTGTCTTCTTGTGGATTACAAAGATGAAAAGAATGTGTCCCTGGCTACATTTCATACCAGGTCATAAGTACATTCAGAAAAGACTTTGTTTTGCTTTTGTTGGTCTCACCTCTTAATACTATAAGAAAAAGAATCAAAGCTATAAAAAGCAAATAGGCATTGAAAAAGGCTCAGGAAGACTGCGATTAAAAAATCTGCTCATGTGGCTGTAGTCATTTAAATCACTCCAAATGCCAATGGAATGAAGCACATACATAAAATGTTAAAGGCAAATGCTACTGTTAAATAGGCACAGATTCAGGCTGATATGTAGAATTATATAAAGGTTTCAAAATGAATTAGCTGCCTCTACTTTATGTTTCTCCTCTCACAGTCATCTGCATAGATTCATTGCTGCAGTAAGACATCAGCCGAGGTCTCACAGTGCTGAAATATGGTATCTTTTACCACAGGAGAAACATAAATCTTGCAAAGAAGGGAGCATAAATCCTACTAACTAGAAAAGCCCAAAAGATTGCAAAGTATCCAGGTAATACCTATTTGCTCACAACTTAAAAGAACCGGAGTTTTTTCCCTCTTCACTTTGTAGAAGTCCAAAAGGCAGAGTAGCTGTCTCTGGGAAGATCACTCCCTTGTTTAGGAAAACTGTCTGAAAGTAATCAACTCATTAAAAGGCTCATATGTCACTCCTCCTCCGGGCTTCCAGTATCATGCAGTTCTACAGTGAATAAAACATAATCCCTGCTGTCATACTCCAACTATAGCATAACTAGCATAAATAAATATTTCACAGTGTCAATAGGAGCACCCCCAGCAATAATGACAATATGCTTCTCGTTTAGCTCTTCGGTGTTGGGAAATCAAGCAGTAACCCAACAGTTCAATCAAGGAGACTACAGCCATCCATCACAGCACTACAATGTCTTCGATGTAGAAATGATCTTAAATTAGAATCATAGAATATAGAATGTTAGGGCTTGGAAGGGACCTCTGGAGATCATCAAGTCCAACACCCCCTGCCAAGCTGGACCATAGAACCTAGGCCTGATTACACAGGAACGCATCCAGACAGGTCTTGAAAGTCTCCAGAGAAGGAGACTCCACAACCTCTCCGGGGAGCCTGTTCCAGTGCTCTGTAACCCTCACAGTAAAGGAGTTCCTCCTCATGGTGAGGTGGAACTTCCTGTGCTCTAGCTTGCATTCATTGCCCCTTGTCCTATCACTGGGCACAAGTGAAAAGAGGTTGCCCCTTTCTTCATGACACCCAGCCCTCATATATTTAGACACATTAATTANTCCCACGGATAACTTGCTGTCCACCAGGACTCCAAGGTCCTTCTCCACGGAGCTGCTCTCTAGCAGATCGCCTCCCAGTCTGTACTGGTGCATTTTATTACTCCTTCCCAGGTGCAGGACTCTGCACTTATTCTTGTTGAACCTCATCAAGTTCCTCTTTGCCCAGCTCTCCAGTCTGTCCAAATCCTGCTAAATGGTCGCACAGCCTTCAGGTGTATCAGCCAAACCTCCCAGTTTTGTATTATCAGCAAACTTGCTGAGAAGACACTCTGTCCCTTCATCGAGGTCATTGATGAAGATGTTGAACGGGACTGGACCCAGCAGTGATCCTTGGGGAACTCCACTAGTTACAGGTCTAGAATGCAAAATCAAAGTTCTCAGTGTAAGCCCTGCCTTTACTGGACAAATATGGGCTTGCATTTTGTGGTGACCTCGCAGTGCTGTCTTAACAGTTCGACTTGATGTTCTTAAAGGTCTTTTCCAACCTAAACAATTCTATGATTCTATGACAAATTTGAGCTTACATTTTGAAAGCAGAAGCCCTCCCAGTTGCTTGCAAGTGGCTATTTATTTGGAAAGGTTTCAGAGGTACTATTTTCAACTGATTTGTAAAGTTCTATTCAGCTGAGATTCTTGTATAATTATTGGGGGGGGCAGTGTCAAGTTATTCACTAAAGCAACAATCCAAAAAGAAAATGAATATTCCTTCTATTTTATTACTACCTTGGGTTTTCAGTCTAAATTCGAGACATCCCTAAATTATTCCTGACTTCTGTCATGTCCAGCAAGGAAACAAGTTTTACCCAGGATCCTGCTCCAAAAGAAAACTACTTTCCTTGTATCTGATTCCATAAATACAACATTTTCTATTAATTTCAACTACATTTCTGCCATTTCTCACACTGTTTTATTCTTTAACTCCTTTTTCCACTTTTGATTACATCCACAACTTATGCCAACATGTTAAAATACAAATTGGGCTAGTTTGATAGTCATACATGCACATTTTTGTCCTTATCTTTCTGTCTTTCAAATACATTCAGCATAGTAGTTAGAAGAGATTTATCATCATGCCCCATGATTAAAAAACAACCAAGCAAACAAACAAACAAAAAACCCCAGACGAATCAGTATCTGCCTGACTTCTTTCTGCTGAAAGCATGCTTTCTCTTCCTTGCCCCTTTTCTGGAAAGTCATCTAGCTCGGGTTTGTTACATTCTCACTGGCTGAGATTTCAGGGGATACTTGAGCTTCCTTCAGGTTAGCCTTCTCATCTCTTATAAATCACCAATTATTTGTTTTCTTTGATGCACAACTATGCAATTTTTCTCTTTTTTAATAATTCTGAAGTGATTTACTAGCATTAGCAGGAAAAGCATTGACACTTAATAGCACCTAGATAAATGGTCACAGTGTGTTTAATGTTGCGTGTTTCTCAAGACTGACACTATGTAAGTTTTGCTTGCTTTTTAAACTATTTCTTTTCCTCCTGGTCGACTAGATGCTGTATAAGCAGTGCTGGAAGCATAACATACTGTTAAAGCTGCTCAATATTTCCCAGTATACAAACCTGTTTTGACATGCTCAGAACTTTGACCAAACCATTCTGTTCTGACCAACATTCTTGTTGAGACTAGCTCTGACTGAGCTAGTCCTGGGATTACTTTTTCTCTTAAAAAAAAAAATCCAAACCCATCATTCAGTTTTTCTTTGGTGGAAAAGTACAGAAAAAGATTGGAAAATGATGTGAGAGAATGGAATTCGTTAGGGATGTAAGAGTTCAAGTTTAAGACCAAAAAAAAGTGGTCTCTAGGGAAAAAAAATTCTACTTGGTCTGGTGATTAAAGAAAGTATGATAAACTGTATGGACAAAGCAGCTAAATTAAAGCTGAGTATGCAATTGGACTGCTAGAATTCTTTAATTTTAATATTTCCTTCCATCTTATGATTAATGTGTATTTTAAACTACAGAAAACTATTTGCATTCCATTCTACCTTGTGTAGATTCAGCTTGATGACACCCATAAGAACCCTTCTGCCTTCTAGCTGCATTCAGCTACTGTCTCTTTTCATTTATTGCATGTGTTTTTCAGCATTCAGTGGACTTTAGTTCTGGTCCTACATATGAATTGTTTAGAAGTAGCTGTAATGCAATAACTGCAAGATACACATAGACAGTATAGGCTAGAATGCCTTCCTCCCAGTACAGACACAGTCTGGACTCGTATATACCATGTTAAGTAGAGAGAATAGGATGCTGGGTACCCACAGCAGGAGGTTTGCCATCCATTTTTGAGATGCTATCGGTTCTAAAGACAGGAATGCTCAATGGGAGTATCAAGCTACTTGAAAGGTAACCTATGAGTTAAGTGCAGCACTTTCTATCCATTTATCATAATCCACTTCTGTGGGGGAAAAGTCCATTTTACAGGAAAAATTCTGCAGTCAGAAGAGAAGAAAGTATTTGTTTCAAAACTAATAAACTGGACAATCAGAATGTTGTACATGCCGTGAGGTATTTGTGTCTCAGGAAATACATTTTTATATATCTGAAAAAAATCTTTCTATGTCTCTCATTTATGTATTTTTGTGTAGATGAAAACATGTAAGTCTGAGCAGTTTGCATTTACACACACACACACACGCAGAAGTGTCTACCTAGATGCCCAGGCATACTGTTTCAGTGAGCATAATATGTCCATTATGGCAGTAACTACTGAAATACAGTATTGAACACAACAGGCAGTGAGTAATACGGTTTCTGCCACAGAATTATAGAAAACACTAGGAGGCACACTGCAGCAACGATAGACATTTACGGATGTCATTGCAACAAGAGTCACGCTAAACTGCTGGAAGCCTAGTTGCTTGCAGTGAAATTGGTTGTCCTTTAAATGGTTTCTTCTAAAACATAATTGCTTGGTTCTGGATAAGAAATAGAGAGGAGGGGGAGCACGTATCCTTTTTACTTTTGCAGCTGTGTGAGCCAGAAGAGTTACAGCCAAAATTCTGAGTCAAGATAAATGATAAAGTCATTGTGCTTTTAACTGACTGCCAAACAAATTTTCTTCTGCTAGTTTGGAGACAAGATTCATTTACTACAATAATCTCTTTTACGCCTAAATACTGCTATGTTCACCATCTAAAAGCTTTATAAATGATCCTTCAGGTTTGCAGTATAAGACAATTGCCTAGGTGCAAATCAAAGCCTGCCAAAACTCCAAGATATGCAGAAGGTTACTGTTTTCTTTTAAACCCCACATTTGCAGCACATGCCTATAAACTGGGCATCCACCAACTGAAATTGCAAATGTAGATATGCATCTTTTCCCCTAGTAAAAATCTATAAAGCATTTCAGCTTAAGTGTGCAGTTCCATCATTTGCATATGAAATTTGTGCACCAATTTTAAATGTGTTATCTTACCTATAAGCTGTATAAAGCATGTTCCTAGTCTAAGTCAAAGTACATTCTTGAAATATATGGTAGGTATGATTAAGCTAGTGCATACCTCCGTGTCAAATTCACATATAGTAATATTTGTGCCAGTAATCTACTCAAAGGTAAATACAACCAAGTTACAAATGTATTTCTACATAAAGAGGTTTTAAGCTCTGAAGCCTAATGAAAAGAGCCAAGCAAAAGCTGCAGTGCAACTAATGAAATAAGCAACCGAACTCTCAAAAGAAGAACAGGAGACAGATATAGTTAGAGACTAAAGCCCAAAGAGAAATGTGAATGATACATAGAGTTTGCAAGGGAAAAGAGATGGTAAAACAGAGAAGAGAGTACCTGAGATTCATGAGAAGAGTTAAATCTATGCAACTGGGGACTAATTATGAAGGGGAATTAATAAGCCTGTCACCAGTGCAGATCGAGAAGCTAGAATAGCAAACTAACCGCCAGAGTAAGGATGGAAAATGTGGTTCTGAAGTCGACAAAGGTAGAGAAAATTCTATAATTATCCTTTATCTATAATTATCCTTAGTTATCCTAATTAATCTTGATTGCCTTCCATGATTAAATGACTGGCTCTGCAGACAAAGAGAAAGGAGTGTGTGTCATTTAGCAAGGCACTGGACATAATCTCCCATAGCATTCTCGTAGGCGTGCTGTATGGGTACAAACAGGATGGGCAAACTTCAAGGAGAGGGAAAAACTGGGTGGATCATTGTAGTCAAAGGATTGTGGTCAACAGTTCAGAGTCTAACAGGCATCCAGCTACAAACAACACTCTGCAGAGCCCAGTATAAGGACTGATACTAGCAAACACATTTAGGATAGGATTCTCTAGTTCATGACAACACCAAACAGAAGAAAGAAGTTCATACACTGGAGTGGAAGCAGGGGACTTTGACAATGGAAACACAGCTGACCCATGAAGGTGGAGGAAAGCAAAGGCAAAGGCAGAATCCATATAACGGCAGGTAACAGCAAAGCTGGAGGTGACTGGTTAGAAATCACCTCCGCAGATAAGTGCATGGTATTGCCCTCTACATCAGTGACCAGCTGGAATCCGTGGAGCTCCATCTGGGGAAGGATGACGAGCTGGTTGAGAGCGTATGTGTTAAGATCAAAGGGAAGACAGAGGAAGGTGATGTTACAGTAAGGGTCTGCTACAGGCCACCTGACCAGCAGAACCAAGCAAATGAGGCCCTCCATAGGCAGACAGAAGTGTCTTTAATTCACAGGCCCTGGTCTTCGTGGGAGATTTCAACCACCCTGA
>VZZY01014204.1:0-83410 GCA_013400335.1 Eurystomus gularis | reverse complement strand
CTCAGGAGCTCCTGGCTTATCTCCATAAGACTTTGACTGTACTACAGTGCCCCCAGCATGCCTCAGGTCTACAGGTTGAAGGCCCTTACTAGCACCCCATCCCTGTAACCCTGGTACATTATCCCACAGCTTTTCACAGACAAGCCTGATCATTATCATCACCTTCTCCCTTCACATTTAGTATAAAGCCCTGTTGATCTGCCCCACAAGCTCTTGAGCAAAGACCCTCTTTCTCCTGTGAGAAAGGTGTGTCTCATTTGAGGCCAGCAAGCCTGGTGCCATGTAGGCCATCCCATTGTCAAAAAAACCAAAATTGTGGTGGTGACACCAGCCATGAAGCCATGTATTAATAGACTGTATTGGTCTGTTCCTTCCAATGTCACTGCCTGCAACTGGAAGGAGAAAAGAAAAATAACCTGTGCCTCAGACTCCCTCACCAGCTGTCCTAAGGCCCTGAAGTCTCTTTTGATTGCTGTTGGACTAGTCGCAGTTTCCTTTCTACCTACAATGAAGATCAATAACGGTTAATAGTCTGAGGACCGTACAAGACCGGAGAGTTTCCTGGTGATGTGTCTAACCCAGACACTCGTGAGGCAGCAGACTTCCCTGTGGGATGGATCTGGTCGGCATATGGGGCCTTCTGTTTCCCTCAGAAGGGAATCACCTACAACAATTACCCTCCTTTTTTTCTTAGTAGTAGTGGTCCTAATGTGTGGGGCTGGCTGACACACCCTAGGCAGCTCCCCAGATGGACCTTCATCTACCATCAATTCAGATTACTTAATAGCAATTTTTTAAACATTTTGTTTTCCTGAAGACTGGTTGCTATTTTTTGGTGGTGGTGGTTTATTAACTAATTTTAAAAATTAATGGAATCATATAATAAACGTCATGCCACAGGCCACATGGAGTTTAGGGAACTCTTTTGAAGGTTATATACAATTTAAAAGATTCTCCCACAGAGGAATTACAAACAGGTAATAATAAAGAGAGATATGAGTACAGGTAAAGATCTGGCAGATCCTGCCATCAAGTTGATGCCCAGATAAACAAAGAGCAGGGAGGAATGACCTGTTAAGTCATGCTGTCCTATCCTTGTAAGCAGTTGGAGAGCAAGCCTGCCCTGGTGCCATTCTGTGGTTCTGTAGTTCATGTGGCAGAGTGAGGTTGCACTTCACTGAAGGCAGCTGAATCTGGGGCCCTAGAGGACCTGGGAAGCTCCTGCTATCCCAGGTCCTGCTCACTGCAAGGCTGAGCATATGCTCCCAGCAGAGACATATGCACAGTCACAGCATGGCTGGGTGCACAGACTGACAAGGACAGCAAAGCATGTCTTTCTTAGCACAGCTCTCATCCCAACATTAGTGACACAGTTTGATTGTTCCTCTGCTCCAGATTATCATGACTGAATCTTCCTTGAGTTGCTAGCATCTGGGAGCTCAGGACCCTCCAGCTTGTGGTCTCTCATTCTTGTTGTACTTGGGCAACCTATGTTGTCACCTATGTTGTCACCTTTTCTCTGTTCTCCTGGATTCACCTTGATTCCTTCTTTTTCCCACCTTTGACTCTTCTCCTTAATATCACCTAATAAATTTCTCCTTAATCCTCTGAAAACATCTTGTGATAAGATTTGTGCACTTCCCCAAACCTCTGCTGCCAGTAAGTCCCATGCTCATTGAGACAGCAAGCATCTTCAGTTGCATGCCGTTACAGGGAGAAAGCTCCTTTCTGTGACTCCTTTTGACCAGGGACAAAGGTCTAACTGGTCTCATTGGAAGGTCTTTGCAGAGATTAACCATTTCTGTGTGCTTTTTTTGCAGTGATTACTAGGTTATGAGGGCCACTCTGTCTTTCATTGTTCATCTGATTATCCCCAGGTCTTTGTTTTTGTTATGATTAGCCTTTAATTGGACAAGTTAACAAAAAATTACTTCCACATTTTAAGTAGGACTCATCATAATAATAGATATAGATAAACTGCACAGATAACTTAAGACAGTTGTATCTGAGGAGAAAAATAATTATAACAGCAGAGCTGTCTTGAGACATCTCTGATAGGATTTGCTTTTTGGCTTCTGGAAACTATATCTCTTCATTGACCATAGAGATAACTTGGATTACTGGTTTTATGCAAATGTCAATCTTTCAGATAGCTAAAGATGTTTCTATGCCTCATGTATGTGTTAATATATATGAATAAATAATAAGTAAATAATTTACTGATTGATGAAAGGTAATTAAATGGAAGTCTAGTCCTATGAGGAGGACAAATATTTTGTATTTGAAGGTATTTGAAGTATGTATAGCTTTGGTTGTTTGAGATATGATTTCTACCACCAGTTATTTTGTAATAACATGTCAAATATTAGTAAAAACATTTAATTCCTTTTTTTTTTTTCTAAAGAGGTTATCTCCATGAAATACTCAATATGGATTAATTTATGCTTTTTATTTAGGCCAGGATGAATAAAATAAATGGAATTACAATTATACGAGTAAATGTTATTTCCAGCCCTCTAGCAGCAGGAAATAGCCTCATAATAAAATTATGTAACAGCTGCTATCACTAGTGATCAGTGTGATAATGTTTTCTCTCTCTTTCTCATATAGCAGTAAGAGTTATTTAACAGTTATCTTCAGTGGGTTGTGTAGTGAGGAAAGTATTAGCCAAGAAAAAAAAGTATGACATTTTCCAAAGAAACAAAGAACATCATGACTACTGAGCAACACTGCAAATATAATGTGATACAGTAAAAATTTAGAGACTTAAGTGCTAGCAAACATTGATGGAAAGCAGAGGTGAAACAAAAAATTTTGCCCACAAATTTCTGTATACAATAAATTCTATAAATGAGATTGTTAAAGGAAGTATGGTACAGAACATTTGTAAGCTCAGGATCAGTGGAATTCATTTTAGAAAAACAGTTAATTTGGTATTTATTACTCTTTGCCCAAGTAGTGGTTTCTCAGTCTATGGACTGGTCTGACTTTTGTTGGATAAAGTCTTTATGTTATAATTTCTTTATTCGTACTTTAAATATGTTGCTGTTAACAAAGTGTATATGGATCTTGTTGATTTTCAGACAAGACTTACCACAGGCAAACTTTTAAGAGCTTAGCTCAGTTACCTTCAATCCATTCTAGCCATAGTCACCAGAGGATTTTCTATTTCTAGACATCCTACCATTAGAGCTGGGAGAAATGTGCAGTAGCATTTTTCAAAAACAATTCTGTTCACATGTTTTGCCTTTAAAAATAAATTAAAAGCCAAGCAAGTCTGTATGTCAGCTTCTAGGGAAATCTATCATGATTTTCAATGTTTTGTTTGGCGCTAACTTAGTATTTCTTACAAAATTCCTGAGTAGCATTTTACCTTACTTCTGAGTAGTAATATTTGTGCACGCTTACAGTCTGATTTTCAGTGGAGAAGAGAACAGAGATAGTCTGTGTATATTCTAAGAGTGAGTAACTTGTTTCCCTTTATGTATATTTTCAGTCTAGAATGAACAGAATTGAACAGATAGGAAGGAATTTATATCTTATTTTATCTACAGTAAAAAGACGTAGACTGCTAGGGAGCAACTTTGCTCAAGACTTCAAGGACTGACTTAAGTTAGAGATTGAGGCAAAGGATAAATTGTCCTCTGTCATATCCTTTTTGCCCTCCCTCCCCCCCCCCAAGTAACATTACAGCACATCTGGTAAGACAAAAATTCCATGTTTATTACAAAAAATAACTTTTAATTCTTTGTAATTCAGCCATATGTCAGTAATTACTATCACATATATCTTCTCACCCCCAGCTTTTTTTTTTTTAATAGCTATTGAAATATAAGGAAGACTTAGAGATGGCATTCACAGCTGTCAGGAGAAAGCACATAGTAAAGAGGCTATGCAAATAATAAACACAAAGTGTCCTACAGTCCAGTAGTAAATAGAGGCAATAGAATACATTGCTTCTGACTGACACAATTAAAAAGTACTTTAAGAAAAGGCGTCTAGGTGGAGAAAGCAGTCTGAAATGCTCCCGAGTTCTAGTTAGAATGAGAGAGGACAGAAAATAATAGGTTTGGAAATGAAATCAAATATACAAACACATTAAGAACTGCTTCACCTTTAAAGAATAACAATTTCATTCCTTGTGTCAGAACAATGTTCCCCAAAATATGAATTCCAGTCCTGACACACTGTCCTGGCTGAAAGTTCAACTCCCCCATTCCTGAAACATTGTAGAGTATCACAGAATCACAAGATAATTCAGGTTGTCAGAGACCTCTGGTGTTCATCCAGCCCAGTCACCTGCTCAAAGCAGAGCTAACTTCAAAGCAGATCAGGTTGCTCAAGACATCTAGTTCAGTTCTGAAAATCTCCAGGAGCTTCTCTGGATAATACAGCCTGCTGTTTAAACACTTGCACCTGCATTATTTTTTTTTCCATTTTCTTCAGTCAGAACTTGTCCTGCTGCAGCTCTTTTTATTTTCTTGTGCAACTTAGAGAAGAGCCTGGTTCTGTCTTTTTTATTACTCCACTTTCTGAAGTGGATGACAGTGCTTTATAAAGTCACAGGTTGTGCATGCATGCAGGCAAGCTTTAAGCCCTTCAGAGTAAAGAACAGTATCAATCTACCTGAAGGTTTCCCTGCCAGGATAAAAGTTATACTTCTTTCCCAGCCCCACCAGAGTCAGCATAGGATTTCTGCTGGATTTTTGACAATCATCTTGTATTAATTTGCCAAGAAGATCTTAAACTCCCATCCCAAAATGCCCTGGCATCTTCCTCCTACCCTTTCCAGGTTATATAATTTCACTCACCACTGAAAAAGTTATTATTTTTTCTTCCCCTCCCTTTACTACACAATCATCGCATACAGATCCCCATATTTTTTTCTCAAGAATTACAAAACTGATATTTTTTGAGTTTCATTTGATCATGATCATTTGTACCTGAAGTCATTTCAGTACTGCCTTGCAGCATAGATGCAGTTGGCATAAGTTTTTCTCCCAGCATATTGCAAGATAGAGCTGGCTCTGGTGTTTCTGATTACCCAGCTTGCTTGTTTGACTAATTAGTTGTTGGGCTCTGTAGATGGTTCTGAAGTTGTTTATTCCCTGTCTAATGACATTAAATGTGTCACAGCAAATGATAATGTGAGGTACTCAGTTTAGGAAAATGTAGGAAACAACCGGGGTTAGACACTGCAAGTGTTTTCCCTTTACCCACAAAAGCATCCTAGAAAGGGAGGGGAAGAGGGAAAAAAAGCAGCAACATATTAATACTCAAATATCCATTAAATATATTGTTAATATCTACTCAGTGTCTCAGAGAGAGGAAACAAAGGCACTGGCTCTGGTTCTGTACATCTTCACCTATTCTTAGTTCTGTAATTTTGGCTTGCAGCATTTTATTTAACTTTGGACAATATCTACTTTTCTTTTAAGTTTCTAGCAGATATCCTAGTAGACTTCAGCCAGAAATAAATACATAGTTTTGTAAAAGACAAATGATAGCTTTGTGCTTTCCAGTGGATTCTTGGTTTATTTCATACCTTTTTTCTAAAGTAGTTTCATATGCCAAATGATCACATTTGGCAGCTGCCCAGGTAAAAGAGCCCTGCCAGCTCAAATACACATGGCCAGGACATTAATATTCATGCTGTGTTTTGCCCTTCTCATTTGTGTACTTAACTCTCTTCGACACAGGGAGATTCATGCGGAACACTGATGTTGGAGCTCCAGCCAGTTGTGCATCAGGTCTTCATTAAAAAAAACAGAGAATACAAATTTTAGAAGCAAAGGACCACTCTTGCCCTTAGAAAGGCTTATTAAATGATAGCTAGTAAATATCAGGTGGGATTGTATCCTGGCAGTTGCTGAAGTTGTTGACTTTCCTAGCTTTAATCCAGAAAAAATGTAGTGGGTTTGTGCTGTAGTTTCTGGAAGATACTTGAGAAAATGTAATCAGCTGCCTACAGACAGCTGCTAGGAAAAGGTAACTGTTGTGGTTTTAAGCCCACCCAGCCAGCAGCAAAGCACCACGCAGCTGCTCGCTTACTCCTACCCCTCTCCAATGGGATGAGGTGGAGAAAATACAAGAGGGTTGAGGGCTGAGAGAAAGGACATGGAGGGCACACTCACCAGTTACGGTCACAGACAAAAAGATGGAGCTGACTTCGGGAAATAAAATCAATTTAATCTAAACAAAACCACCACTAATTCACCAAACGAATTAGAGTCGGACAGTAATAAATACACCTGGATGTTAAACACAGTTTGCTTACACGCCTCCCTTCTTCCTGGGCCCAGTTCTGCTCCTGCTTCTCTACTTCCTCCCCCACAGTGGCACAGGGGGGCAGGGAATGGGAATTGCAGTCAGTCCCAGTCCTTTCCCTGTTGTTTCTGCCACTCCTTCCTCTTCAGGGGGAAAACTCCTCACAATCTTCCCCTGCACCAATGTGGCATCCCTCCCATGAGAGACAGTTCTCCATGAACTTCTTCTATCTGTGTGGGGACCCTTCCATGGGTCAATCCTCCAAGCGATGGACTGCTCCAGCACAGGTATTCTCAGAGTCATGGCCTTATTCAGGATCAGTCCTCTGCTTCCGCATGAGGTCCTCCATAGGCTGCAGATGGGATTCTACTCCACTATTGATCTCAAAGGGCTGCAAGGGCTCAATCTGCCGTCTCACCACAGGCGAAAGGAGAATGACTATTCTGGTGTACCTTGCCTGCTCCTTCCTCACTGACTTCGGTGTTCTCATGACTGTCTCTCTCATGTCCCACTCCTCTCCAACAAAAAAGAGCTCCTGAAAAAAAGGGAGATCTTCAACAGTTTTTATCTCTTCTTAAATATGTTATCACAGAGGCACTGATTGGCTCTTCCTTGGCCGGAGGCAGGTCTGACTTGGAGCTGGGGGAGCTTCTTGAAACTCCTTAAAGGAGAGAGGCCAGTAGCCCACTCTCCCCCTACCAAAATCCTTCCAGACACAAACTCAACACAGTGACTTGGTCCATCTGAGACTGAACATCTTTTCTGCCTAACAGAACAGAGCAGGGAATTTTATGACAGCTTAACCTCTTGTCAACCTTTGTGAAGAGAGTACAGCAAATAATCATGAACTTTTGGAGCTTATGCATCATAGAAAGCCAAGTATTCTTTAGGCTGAATAAGCCTTTTCTAATAATTTAGATTTTTCACCTAAAAATGCAGTAAATGAGCAGCTAATAAAACATACACGAAACAGGCACGTACAATTTGTCTACTATTGCTGTATCAAATTCAGCTTGTGTTGCAAAACTAAGATTTAAATACATTATTTCTGTCCCCAATTGGTTTGAAAAAGTGACTTGATAATTTCAGACTATGTGCAAATTCAACACTGAACATTCAAACATATTAGAACAAAGGTTAAAGACCTCTTTGCTCTTCTGCTATTCTGGTCAGTCATCAAAGTACTCTTTTCTATTGCACTCTTCCAGAGAAGCTCTTGTCCCAGATCAGAAACTTTTTTTTTTTACATCAAGGGATTGTATTGTGTACTTTCATATTACTTATCAAAAACTGTGTGGTATAAGCTTTGAGCATAACTAGTAGAATAATAGGCAGAAAAATCTAATAAATTCTAATGTTATACAGTCTTGTCTCTATACACACATACCCATATGCTGTGGATATATCTACAGAAACACAAGGATGAATTGACTCATCTCAGACATGTATATGAAATTACATATGTATTTTCAGAAATTCATGACATTCTCTAGACCAAGATCTCATTTGCTTATCTTGAAACCTTTTTCCAGAAGAAAATCCAACTCTCATTTTCCTATACTAGGTTGTGTTAAATGGATTGACATCTCTTTGGCTACACAAAATTGAACACTCACTCTTCACAGAACTGGTATTGTTCTGCTGCTGAAGCAGTGTATGGGGGGACTTGGAAGGATGAATCATTAAATAATTACAAAATCAGCAAAATCATCAATTGATTTGTCTAGTTGCTGCCAAATGAGATAATTATAGCATAGCAACCATATTTTAAAACAGTCACTTTTTCAGCCCATTCCCAAGCTCTGTGTACCTGTACTACTAAAACAAAGCCTTGTTAATTACATATATCCTATGACAGCAGCAGTTCAAGGTTTTCCTCTGTGTATCAATATCTATGTATCATAATTCGGTGTCTTCAGTGCTCAAAGGCAGATAGTTGCCATTCCTTCTGTCTTAATACTGTAGCTGCATTCCTGCTCAGGTATTCCACACAAAGCTTTATGAGTAAATTGAAATTCTGGCCTATAGCTGCCTGCTTTTGCATTGCAAAGGAATGAGGACCTCTACTTCACTCTACACTTACTTTACTCTACTCTACAGTATTTTTCATTATCCCTTAGCATGGCATACAGTCAGAAGAGAACCACAGTGGTGGACAACAACTATGAATGCAGTGTAAATATCAAATATGGTGCTACATCACAACTACATTTCAAAATTTAAGTGCATATAGGTAGCAGCGTTCATATCATGATACAGTAAGCTACCATCTACCCCACTGCCAAAATCCCCTAAGTCTTTCCAAACAGTGAAAATTATTCAGTAGGAAATACATTTAACCATTTTTTTTAAATGACTAACCTTTCCTGGAAGGAAACACTCTCTCAGTGTTCCATGTTGCACAGTAAAATGTATGTCTTTTGGACTTAGTACATTACAGGCTACATAAGACGTGCTGCAAGAAGCAACATGGTTATATAGTAAAACGTCAGAGAGAAATAAAATAGTTGAACTAATGTTTAAAATTCTCTTGTAAAATTACAGCATGTATTTATGTAGAATTTTACAAATACGACATTTGTATGACATAAGTATGCCATTTCTTAGGACAAGGATTACCTCAGAATTGTTGTTAAACATTTTTTTTCCAAATTAAAAAAATCTTTTTGGGGGGATATGTCCACTTCTGTGTTCTTTTATCAGAAAAGCCTAACTCCCAAACTATAATAATTAAAATGAATCTTGTCATGAAAATCAAACCTAAAAACTCTTCCTTTTAACTACTCTTGGAAGTATTTGCATGACAAATGAAAAGAAATTTCTTATTTTCTTCTAAAAAGGTCTTTTCAAGTTTCTTGGGAAATAGCAGTTTCTGCTAGGCTTGCTATATCTTGCAGCTCAAATACAATTTAAATATTTGTAAAGAGTGAAAAAAATAACTGCATTTTCTATAGCTGATTCTGAAACCTTTGTTCCTTTTCTTTGAATAGGCATAGACAAACATGTAATTTGTCCTGGCTTTTGTCGAACTGCAAACAAAAGATTAGGTGCAGCTGAACATGCAAGGGCAAAGACAAAAGCAAGCTTTGTCAAGCACTTTCCATTAGCTGGCTTTTTTTTCCTGAAAATGCCAGAATGCTGCAAAGCTTATCTGTATTTTAATAATCATATCCCGTAGGTATGGCTGTCCTGTTAGCACATTCTCAAGGAAACCAAAAGGTCAACTTATGGTTGAGGTGATGACAGTTGTAAACACCTTCTACTGGAAGCAAGGCTTTTGGATCACAGCTATGACACAAAAAGCCCAATTGTTTGAGTCAAAATCCAGGTGGTTTTGAGATATTAATTCCATCAGACCTGAAAAAAACCAAACAAAGAAAGCACATAAATAAAAAATGTTTTTTTAAAATTCTATTTATTATGCCTGTTTGTGCAATAATTTGTTTCCTAGTATCTTCCTTTTTCTTATTCAAGTAAAACCTCCTATTGCTTTTTTAAGATTTTATAACATAGCACAACTCCCACTACTTACATTCATTAATGTAAGCATTAAAATAAAATTTAAAAAAAATTATTTTTTATTATCTGCTCTTAGGAATGTTTCTTAGAAGGTTCAAACTGAAATGCTGTCAGGAAAGAGAGCAAAAATCAAAATACCTTTTCACAGTGATGGTGAATGGGTCTAATCCCTGCTGTGCCAAATGAAGTTGTCACTTCTCCCTGAATCTAGCTGTGCCTGAGCATTTTTTTTCCCCCAAATTAAATTCTATGATAATTTCAGTCAAATACATAAACAGTTTTGTGATGTTGATGGCATGTTTTGAAAAGGCATAGTTTGGTTAATGTAGGTTTTGTAAATATAACCGTCTTCCTACTTTAGCACACCTGCACACCAGATAAAAAAACTAACAGCCAAAAATCTGCCTAACTCTTTGTACCAGGCATATGTGTACATAATCTGTAAAGGAATATTTTAAAAGTGTATCAATGTGTTAAATATTATACATGTGCGTATGTTTTCCTTGTGCAATTGAGTTATGTGGAAGAAAAATATTAAACCTAGCTCTATTTAGTTGTTTTAAATAGTAGAATTTGCTGGTATGAAAATATAGACATGTTACTGTTTTGCTAAAACAGAATGGATAATGTGAAAGTGATCATGAGATTAAATGGTGTATTAAAAAGAGATGAGCTTTGGCACACAAAGTGGCTTTCCTGAGTTCCTGGTATCACTTTGATTCCTGCGCTCAGCAAAGCATAAATGAAATACGGACTGCAATGCTGTGTTCCTTTTTGCAGTGAGCTAAATAACAGTTTAGATTTCCCGTAACCAAATCTCCACCTGAATTAGAAACTACCCCTTGTACCAGGGAAATAAGGATTCTGCTGATTAATATATGGTTTGATATAATCTAACTAAAAATGCTTTTAGAAATAGGAGCATAGTTTTCCAGTAAGGCTGAAGAACAGAAAAGCAGATGGTATGCAAAGATCAAATTCAGATTTATGTGGCAGATTTCTGTCTGAAGCTTGTCACAGTCAAGTCCTGCTCATTTGTGAACACTGAAATAAGGGGGATTGCTTGAAAAACTCTGAGCAAGGATGTAGGGTTTTTTTATATGCCATCAAATCTATTGTGAATCTCATTTAGGAAGAACAAGTAGCTTGGAAAGTGAAGCAGTGAATAAATCCTATTCTGCATGAATAAGATTTAGCAAGACTCTGCCTTAGAAACCACCATGCAACCATCAGATGATTTAATATTAAGGATAGCTGGCAACAAGGAACAGCTTGTGCGCAGCTGAGATCTGATGGTTTGTAATGTGTAGGGTGTGGCTACTAACTCAAAATAAGAAGCATTGGCATGTGCTTGCTTAAGATAGCGAAGACAGTGTTAACACCAGAAATCATTATAGTTCCTAGACTCATCAAATAGACACACTGGGTCAACTGTTGCCGCTACAAGAAAATGAAATCCTACAGCAAGTGAAAGCGTGAATTGTATAAAGTCAATAAACATTTTTGTGTTTAAGCACATGCACAACATGCGCTGTTGTGATTTTTTTTCTGTTTCCATCACCTTTAAAGGCAAGAAGTTCCTAAACTGTTTTCCTATAGGACTTTGTGAGAGCCCGTTAGATGCTGTTAGTGCCAGGCATTGTCTCATATAAACCTGTCACACATACCTGAATGATTTGACTGTTGCTGCTCCTGAAAGGTGAGTACTGGAAAAGAAAATGACCCATGAAAATCCATCCTCCTGACTGCACTTTCCTGTGCTGCTTCTAGTAAAGGAGAACATTAATACCCCACAGCTGTTTTCTGTACAATTACCTTAATGGCTTTTTATTTTTTTATCCTGGCTCTCAGTTTTTGTACCTGGGGTCCATTGTACAAATTAAAATACCTGTTTTCAAGCTGGGCCATGTTAGGGTTAAGGAAGGAAAAAGCAGTAAGATAAGGCAAGCAGGGATGGAGAATGAAGCCCCAGCAGATGCTCTACAGCTTTTGACTACTTTCTGTTCCATTCCTTCACGTGTCTCTTCATTGTGAAAATGTTTCTCTCTGTGACAGAAAAGTTAACAGGCATGGGCTGACAAGAGATGAGCAGGGACAGTCGGTTACAGCACAGAGTAGCATGTACTCTTGTGTATAGTAGTAGCCGATTCTTTGGGACATGGATTTCAAGAAAAGGTCAATCAATTTAAAGTATGAGAATTACCTCTATAGAAGTGCCAGACCTAAATTGGTATGATCTTTCTAGCAGTGACAGGATAGCCTCAGCTACAGGCTATTCATCAGTGAACTTCCTTCTTTCTGTTGCTTTCTTGAAGTAATCCTGAAAATCAGATAGTCTTCCTGCTTATAGAAAATAAATATTTTACTTGTAAAGAGATGCCAGGTTAAATCATTCTGAGTTTGGGTTATCAAATAACAAACTCATAAGAGTAGATCAACAATTTACAGAACTGGACAACAGACATCCCTATTAATCCACATGCCTGCATGTTCCCAAATGTGCTGTTTGCTTTCTTCGCTTTATTAATGTTTAAAAAAAATATCCATATAAAATAAGTAATTTTCCCAATGGATATTTTGTCCAATTTTCTGACCTTAACTCAGTCAAGTAACTATGTCATATTGTCCATAACTGTTATACTGAAGATGAGAAAATTTGAAATTGCATTAAACTGTCTTAAGATGTTTTTTAACCATTTAAGTTTTAACTAAATTTTTACCATAAGTGTGATTCAAGTACTGCTGTGCTGATGAATATCTTATCCTTCCCTTTCAAGTGTTTTTCACAGACTATTATTGCCTATGCTTTCTACCATAACTGGGATTGTAATGACAGAATTAATAAGCATACTAGCATTATTTTAAATCCATCTAACTTAAAAGCAAACCAAAACAAATGCAAATAAATTCTCAGCAGTATGATATTCACTGTAGACTAGCATTCCCAGTCTCTGACAGGTCTGTATAAACCCATCTTGACACATTCTCACAGCATGTTTCTTAAACTAGATAGATTAAATTTACTTTTAGTACTTCCATAAGTGCAGTAAATGTTCCCCCAACTGCTATCTATACATATGGTCAGTGACAAGACACTAAACTCTCTGAAGGTGCGGATCTGATACAGTGAGGTGTTAATTCTTCTGTCCTAATCTGTTTTGAGGAATGAGTGCTAGGTCTGTTGGTATAAAAATACTATTCTGAGAAATGTAAGCATTACTGTACTAAAGGAAAGTTAATTTGGTTTCTTGGTTGGTTGGTTTGTTTGTTTTAGTAAGTTTTCCCCTGTTAAAATGAAGTTAAAGGTCTTCCAGAGCTTGGGGAATTACAAATTGGCAATTACTTAGAAGTTAAAAGTAGAAGTTGCAACCAACGTCCTTTCATCTTGTCTGATATCCTTAGTGAAGCCCTCCCTGTTCAGTTACTAGAACAGATGGATAACTCCTTGCCCCCTATTATTACATGCCTGATACCACTGCCTTTTGCCAGAAGATGCTTCACTAAACTGAGGAATTACTGAGGGATTCACATGGATGCCTTACCCCTCAGTATAGGATGCTCCAAAGGCAGCAGAATGAGATTAAGGAATGAAGTGGCAGAGTTGAGATACAGCTGTAAGGAGGATGTTGTAAGAGCACAGAACAGAGGGAAGGCTGAAGGGTAAGACTGGTGAAGGCATATTGAGGGTTTAGATGCAAAGTCGCAGAGCAATACAACAGATCTGGTCGTGTTCAGCTCTACAGAGGCTTTGGTTACACAGCACCATTTGCATGCTTTAGGCTCCACAGATCAAATGAAGTATTATCTAAGGTTGCCTGGTCAGATCCAAGTACATTGGCTATGTAAGGAAGAATATGTATAAATACAAAGCAGAAAATGTGTGCTTAAATAACATTTTGAGTTTGATATTTAAAGACCAAACTAATCCCATTTAAACCTGTAATTTAAATATTTTGTGTCTATTCAATTTAAATTTATCTCATAGCATTTTTCTTTTTTAATAAAATGGATTCTCTTTTAGGTGTGTAATCATAGCATGAGTTTTTTAGTAACATTTTATTTTATGGAAAACATATCCAGGGGTGGCTGGAAGTTTTAATTGATTTTTCACACTTCAGTGCAGTCGTTTTTTATAAATACTTCTTGCTCATTTAGTAGTGTCCCAAACCTAGATTTCATTTTGATGTGGTAAAGGGGGTTACTGTGCCTTGAATTCCAATATATTATTTAAAACATTCTTCAAGTTTAATGCCAAATAAAGTATGTTTATTCATTTTGTGGATGTTAAACTTCAGCTTATATACTCCAAGTATCTCCTGAGTTTTAAACTGTCTACATAGCACGAATGGTGGAATAGATCCTGCATTCCTAGCCTGAGTAGTATCTTACTTTTCAAATAATCTCAATGAAAACATAAAGAGTACTTAAATAATAGGTTTTTGATCCTTAAACATCTAACCTCCTTTGGTTTTAAGCAAGGGAATTCTCACTGAAATGACTTTTGATGTTTTATCCATATGACCAATATGTGTATGAGGATTTACAGGATTTAGCTTAGTATACGCCTCAGAAAGAAAGCCTGATACGGTATCTGGCCAACAGTTCATATTTAGTGGATAATTTAAACTCTAGTTCATAACTTCAACTGCCATCATATAGCTGACTGTATACTAGCCTATATATTTCCTGGGTTTAGTCATTAAAGTTTCTGAGAAATGGGATACAGGAAAATAAAAATGTATAATATTCTGTGTTAGCAGATTTTCTTCTCAATGCCATATGACAGCAATTGCTGCATTATTAATATTTAAATGTATTTTTAGTCTTCCTTTCTATTATACTATGAGTTGCAATACAATAAATATAATTTGTTTGCTCAAAGACTAAGTCTGTGCATATTTAAGAAATGAGGGCTGATATTATACATTGGCTGTGTACAGGGTGTAAGTCAATGTGCATCACCAAGCAATATATCAGAAGGGCTTGGTGAGAGGAAAGTTAAGGAGAGATATGTCTTTTCTCTCAGGCCAATATTGTCACTCAGGAGAAAAATTAGCTCTAGACTGGCAAAAGCATATGTTTTTCTTTCACCCCTGCCCATCCCACTCTAGCAGCAAATTCAAGTAGAAATTCTAATCTCTGTTAGGTTTATGTCTGCTGGGCAAATTTTAGGAACATGGCTTTAAAACTGAGAATAAACTTGAAGAAAATATAAGCTGTGGCAGAGTGACAGGGACTGAAAAAATAGCATAAGTGTTATTGCATCATAGGTTGCACACATGGGAGTCAGTAGCCTTTCATACACACAGGATTCCGCAGTTTATCATCAGAACCAGAGAGGCAAAGGGGAGCCCAGCTCTTGCTGCCTGAGGACATCTTCCTGCAGAAGAAGTTTAATTAAAATGTGTCCTCCACTGTATTTTATCTTGTGAAAGCCTAGACAATGTTTCAGTTAATCCCCTGTAAATTCCTTTGCCAAATGTCATTAATTTGACAACAGCCTTGTGAAGCATAAGGTCCTAAGGTCAAATTTATTTTGCCTCCCTGGGAATCTGGGAGTGGAGCAGCTGGAAGGAGAAGAGAGCAAACAGGACATATATAGAGGATCTCTAGTGACAAATATTTTTTTTTTATTTTTCTACGATCATCTTCAAAACATATTTTCAACTCTATAAAGAAAATGCATTGTTCACCCTCAAAGGTCTTCTATGTTATCAAGTTTCTGTATAGGAAACCAAATTCTGCTTATATCAGATACATACATGTTTATGTTGAAATAACATCCATTGAATTTTATGTTCACTTTATGCACCTAGACAACTCTCATTTAGATTACAAAAGAAGGGAGACACTGATGAACAAACAAACAGTCGGGTGATGTCCTAAACATGAAGCTCCTGTAATCACAAATAAAATAACTGAAGCTAATTAAGTCTAGCACTAAAGCAAAAGAACAAATTTTCCAATGAAGAAAGCAGCTCTTAGAAAGCAAAAGGCCTCAGCCTGTTAATGGTATGGATCTGAGCCATGCTTGGGGAAAGAAAGCTTCCTTTAGCACAAGAATGACTTATCTTCTCTGGCCTTCTGCCCCATATTTGTCCATCCTCTTCTGACAGCATTCTTTATTCTTTAGGAAATCTGGAGAAGGGAACAGAGGCTTAATTGAAGATTACCATTACTCTAAATCTTAGTGAGCATGATGTACTTTAATGGCTGCAAAATGATTTATTTCATTGTCTATTACTATTTCACTTAAGTTCCAAAATTTCCTGTTGCCTAACAGATTGTCTGAGCAGTTAATTTAATTTAAGTAACTGGAGAAGTAACCTTAAATAATAATCTAGTTTCACAGCTTATTTTTGTAGAAAAAAAAAATCCTCTTTCAACTTAGTTCCTAATGTGTTACATTTGGAGGGTTTTCTCAAATTTAACAAACAAAACTCATTTTTGAGATGCGAATAAGGAATAGAAAATTTAGTTTGGAAAGAATAATTTGTCAGAAACAAATGAGCAAATAAACATAAAATTGCTAGAGTGAGAAAATTTTGAAAGATGATACTTCAAAACAAAGAAGCAGAAGACTTTTCAAAATATAAAAGTACTCTCATTTTTCAAACTCCTGATTCACATCATGTGAATTAACTTCAAATTTTCCAAGTACTTACCATTGCCTAAAGATCCAATATCAATGACTTATTATCAGAAAGGTTCAAGGAATTAATAATTAGACCTAGATAACGGCAACTGTAAAGTCAGACTGACTAGTATCTTGCTTAATGGTTTGATAAGTAAAATGTACAGAGTTTAACACAGCAAATTAGCTAATATAGGAATACTTGGGACTTAAATTATTTATACTGAGTATCATTTGTATGGGATTATTTCAATACATCAACTGCACTGCAACTGTAAAATGATGAATTGCCTTTCAACTCTTCTGTCCTTGGAAGATGTTCCATCGTTCAGAGAGAGCCACAGCAAAGCCAGCTGGCAGCTAGACTAAGAAATAATCACCTCAAAATGGACAAAATAAGAACAGTAACTGTGGGCTTTTCTAATAGTGAGATGCAGTATTAGTTATGTACAAATCTTAAATAGATTGATTGTGAATTTAAAATACTCCTGACCTTATGGACATGTCTATTAAAAGAATGTAAAAGCCTTTGAATATTATAATATGTGGATGTTTACGTATTTTTATTGTGATTAAAAGCAATTTAAGCTATTAAAGCTACCTTAAATTTTCCTCCTGTCTTCAGCTCTGATTCTCCAGATGATCCCTTTTCAGCAAATAATTTAAGCATGTGCTTTAAATCTGTGCTAAATGCATACCCCTTGAAAGGAACAGAAAATATTCTTGTAATATCTGTGTGTTCTCTTGGCTTGAATATTGAGATGTAGTGAAATTGGGTCCTCAGAATATGCTGAAGTTATAAATGTGTATCCTAAGTTATTAGTGAAGACTGCCATACTAGTTAACATAAATGTTTCATAAATGTTTCATGTTGTTCTTGAAATTAGAAACTTTAGTGACTGTGGGGTACATAGGCAAAGAAAGGATAGTGCACAGAACATGTACATGCACTTGCCTCGATTAGAGAGTAACTTGGTAAACCGAGTGTTTTAATACAGTTATAAATCCACATGCAAATATGACTGTAAGGAATTGCACCCACATTGCCCAAGTAGATGTTGTCTTGTGATGCTATTATTGTACCAGTTCTATTGTAATTTCTAAAAACTATTTTAAAGGCACTAGTATTGGACTGCTACCAGATAAAACAGTGACACTGTGCCATGGTCACTACAAGGACACAGGGCAGATGACAGAGTAGCCCAATGAAATGTATTTCCTTTTAAAGACAATGATTTGCACCCCGTGTGAATGACTGTACCGCAGCTTCCTATGATCATATTCAGTCAAATTAATGTAAAGTTATTAATGTGGGTCACGTATGTTGACTTCTGCATCATGCGCAGGGAAAGACAATTGTGCTAGTGTGAATACTCTCACTGGCTGCTGATCTCCAGTCTTTAGCTAATTCATTATCCCTCTTCTGTCTGCTTGGCATTCAGACTGAAACATAGTAACTATGATTGTAAAAAGACTGAGACAGGGGACATTAGAACCAGCTTTTGCAGTACAGGAATAGAGTGGTTCTGCTGTTGTAACTGGACCTTTTCTTGCAAGATTTTTTTCTCCTCTGGCAAATTCAGACACTATATCACATTTTTCTTTAAGCATGATGTGTAGAATGATGAATATTTTCTCACAGAAAATGGAATTATTAGGCAATAACATTCCGATTGCTTGTTTCAAAATATTTGTATCACAGGTTGGACAAAGGTAATGTAAAGTCAATACAGAATCCCACTTCAAGCCATTTCACACGTCATCCAAATATTAGGTTCAGAGAGAAATGTATGAGAAAAACTTAAGGCTTTTGGAAATGAGTTTCATACACATCAGGAGGATGGAAACACGGTGACATATTCAAGTTACATTTTGTTAAGGTATACAAAGCTGTACAGTTGTGGTTCAGCAACTGAAGTGTTGCTTAGTGTAAACGTTCATGGGAGCTTATGCTTTCATTCTGATTAAACATAAATAGCATGTTTAATGCATGCTTTTACAGATTCAGAGACATAAATTAGAACTGTACTTCAGATTTAAAAAGCTACAGCCAGTCATCCTAATTGTAACTGGGTGTCTGGCCAGGAAATCAAATTCCTCTCCTGAGTACCTTCAGCTATAGAGAGTAGTGTAATGATGTCTCCAGTTTTAGGTTTGGGTTGGGACTGAGGCTTGATTGTTTGATTTAAAGGCAGGATAAACAGTGGATTTCTGAGAGGATAAATACTTAGTTTCTCATGTTTTTTCGTCAGATCATGTAGACAATCAGAGAAAAGAGGTACTGGAAGATAATTTATGGAGTCGCCTCAACCATGTCAACACTGTCCTTTCTTCAGTTTGACATAAGCATGGTAGAGAGCCTGATGCATTTCTGAGACATGTCAGGACAGATCCTTTCATCTCTTGCAGAACACTGAAATAAAGTTTCTCACAAAAAAAAAAAAAAAGAAATCTACCTTGTACAGGTAGTATCCTAGCTCTGCTATGAAAGGTTGTAATTATCTCATGCTCCTCCAAGCTTTGTTTATGCAGCATCACCAACACATAGATGGGACACTTCTACGTTGTCACCTAGGACCAGGGGATGTAACACCATGACTGGTCCCAGCAGTAAGCATACACTGTGGGTCTACTGAGCCTTTCTCCCTGTAGGTATGCATCTTGTTCACCAAGAAGTAAACCTAGTGTGCAGCTTATAAACTTTCCCTGAAGCCTGTCTTCAAGACTGTTCTTGATCTAGAAGCAGCCTTAATCAATACCCCACATTTTGGGGATTATTTCCAAGTGTCCAAATGCTGTATTGAACTAGGTTGCAAAGCTGGGCTCTTTGCAAAATACAACTGCTTCACAGAGCAGGACCACAAAAGCAAGAGGGAACATATGAACATTCTTGTAAAAGCCTGAAAAGGCTTGGGTACTGAGTGACCAAAATATCATTAATTAAATGGTACTTGTGTTTTCCTTTTGTTGTATGAAAACACAGTTATTGACAGGATCTAAAGCCAGGAGAAAATTTTGTATTATTCACATTTCATTCTTTCTCTTCCATTTTCTAATATTGGCTTTTAACATCTGCTAGAGGAATTTACACAAAGTAGTTAGGCATCTAATAATCAGTGGAATGGCCCTGTTTGGACAAATGTCCTAATTTAATGCCACATTGCTATTGTGATATTCTTTCTATTAATCATTTCCAATAGATTGCAAAGCAAATTGACCTCTAACAACTAGGGAATCTCTTTTATTATATTCTATTATTAGTGCTTTGAATATTACTCTTTCAAATAAAAAAAAAAAAAAAAAGGAGACTCATGATGAAGGAAGTACTTATTATGAAATTCTGTTCTAAAATACTGTTAAGTAACATTCTAGCAATGATTCCAACCACTGAATGCCAAAATGATGAGCTTTTATCATATGGAAAAGCTTCTTAATTATGTATTTCATAATGCTCTAAAATTAGTTGGATGGCCTCTTTTCTGATTATGTATAATTTTTCAAAACATGTTCTCTAGTATAATTCTTGGTGTCATAATGATCATGATGACCCGTTTGCAAAGAATTAGTGGGACAACACCAGCCACTGTCAGAATATATAGCATTTTCCCACAGCAGCAACTGAAACCTCAGCTTTACTTTTGCTACAGCAAAGAGCAGTGATGTCTAGGAGAGGAACAGAGAAACGCTGATTGTTGATAACAGTTGTGTGTAGAATGACTTTATGACCTATAATGTGCAAAATTCATTTGTTAGTATAGCTGACATGGAAAGCATATGATTATAGTCCTTCCCCCATTCCTGTTAGATATGAAGCTTTAATCAGTCTGGTCTATCTACTTCAACATGTGCATAAATAAAATATTATTTTCAGAGGGAGGTAACTGTTCTTTGTATCCAGTGAGGATAGGACAAGCAGTGGTGGCTTAAAATTTCATCTCTTCTGAAATGTCAGCAAAGCCCTGCCAGAGAATAGGAATGTTGTGGTGTCATCATCATGACAGCCAGTTTGAAGAAGGATAGCTTAAGAATGGTGGAAATATTTCTGACCCTGTTCTTCTGAGGTTCTGTCTTTCTGAGTACAGATTTGCATGGGAATAATCCCAAACTCACCTTCTTGGAATCAAAGTCAGACCTACATTTTTGCAGTCAAGGTCCTAGATTGTCACCTTCTATGGAGCAGAATTATTTTCCTCCTATTTTTCCTACACACGCAGCAAAATATTTTTTTGAAGAAACTATGGTCTATATGCCTTTTTTTTTTTTCCTTTAGTTCTGTGTATCTGCCCATTTTCTTGAGGTGTCTAGAGCCCTCTGCTGGTGCCTGGCCACTTCAGAAATAGCTACTATGGTTCTGGCATGTCAAACAGTGCCTTGTTAGCCAGCGGTTGTCACATATGTGTACTTGTTTGCCTGCGTATTGCACTGCATAGTTTGCTTCTCCTGCATAGGTAAATGTGGTTTTTTTCAAGAAGCTAAGGTTCATATAACTAAGAACAGTTGCTATAAAACCCATCCATATAGTTCGAAACAAGAGAATTGTGGCTTTACCTCAGCAAGCACAGGGGAAGTGCTTTACTTCGTTTCTACAGTCACCGGGGATTCCTGGGCTGCCTGATTGCTCCAGAACCTTTGATTTGATCAGAGCCGTGCCTTTCCTCCCTGAGACCATCCTTAATGAAAAGAATATTTTGGAAGCTATGAAGGACCTCTTCAAGAAAAGAGATAGCACAGGAAGGGAGGGAAGGGTGAGGAGACAGTCTTGCCAGGGTGCTGAGAAGTGAAAAAGCACTGTTTGGAGGGAAGAGAAATATGATTATGCAGCACCAGAACTGCAGCAGCCTCTGCAGAACAGAGAGAATTAGAAGTAACATAACAAGACAGAATTTTCCCTTTGAAGTCACAGATGGGAGACTCCCTACATGAGTATGCATATCTTTCTCTATTTTATTTTTAAGAGGTGAATTATTAATTGCAGTGCATTTGAGAAAGCTTTTGAGGGAGGGGGAATAAATCCTACTTTTCATTTTGTTTAATGAAAGGGAATGCTCAGTCTGTGCGTAATCAATTTAATTTTCATGTTAATAACCATGTCCCATTAAGAAATCCTCTAGAAGTTTATAATGCTAATTTATGTAGGTAAATCTTGGAATTGTTTTTTAAAAATGAATTCTACAGATTTTCATGGGTTTCCTTATCAGACATTTCCACTGTCTACAACAGTTAATGTTTTCACTATTCTATATTCTATGTCTCAAGTGTGAATTCCTTGACTGATCTATATTCTGCTAAATCTGGAAAGACATATAATTTGTTAATCTTCCTATTATGATTAAAAGCAAGATGATGGCTTGTGAGAGCCACTTCTAGAATATCACAAGATTCTCTCTACTTATTCAATAATTCTGAAAGTAGAGAACTAATCTCAGGTGTTTTCCTGAAAAATTCTTAGAACAGGAAGAAATTCAGAGTGATACTTCTGAAGTATTAAATAAAATATTTTAAAGTATTATAGCAAATTGTGATGAATGCTTTGTTATAGGCACATGCACAATTAGTTAGCATTACAACCTTGATATTTTGATTTCCTTTATCCTTTACTGAAAATTGTAAAAATAAATATATTTAGGCAGGATGTCTAAACCTAGTGTTGGAAACAAATAACTGAATGGTAATTTCATATCCTGGCTCACTAGTATTAGACATCAGCTTGAGGATAGATGGTAGTTTGTTATCTAAAGCTGACATAGGGACCATGGTATAGACTCCTCTCTGGCAGGAGCTCAGCGAGGCATTTTGCACTGTGGGGATGAAAAAATCTGTCCTAACACATAGGGTGTGCATGCTACCACTCCCTCACAGGAGTTGGCCTCTTTCTTTTGCAAGGCTCTGTGTAAACAGGGTAGGCTTTCAATTACCACACCTTTTCTCCACCAGTTCTCAGAGCTAGTAATGATAACATGATTCAGAAAAGAATAAGATTAATTTCTCCACCTCTATTTGGGAGTTGAGAGAAAGTGATAAGAGAGGAACAACAGGATTTTTACTCACATGTCCCTACACAACCAACTTTTTCTACCTCTCTCACTAAAGCTACGTTATATGCTGAAGTTCTGCACAGTGGACAGTTCTTAATGGAGTTTTTTACACAGTCTGTGCACATACTAAATTACTTTCTATTACATTTATGAAGGAAGAAAACTCATGTGATGAGCTGATTTCGTCATGGAAGACTCTGTTTATATCAAGTTTATAGGCTGAACCAATTTGGAGTACCCAAAAATAGGTCACAACCTGTTTTGTAGTAGAAGTATGTTTTCTTCATCTTTACATAATCTGAAAAGTATTGACCCAATTTTGTTCAGGCATGATTTTAAAGACTTTCTGTACATGACTTAACATGAAAATTTTAAGGATCTATTCTCTCCTCAAAATATGTTCTTTTTTTTTTTTCTGTTTTTAAATGGTGGGAGAAGTTAACAACCAACACTGAAAGTACCTGTATGATATTCTACTATTTCACTTCATGAATATCTGGAACTTGAGGGCGTGTGATTATGCTATAACATGAAGTCAGATAACACTGAAATTTCTGTGCTTACCTCCTGTGATCAACAAGATTAGCTGGGATTTAGGACTTCTGGTGTAACTATTCTCTCCAGAAAAAAAAAGAAAAGAATGCATATCTTGCTATTTCTCTGTCACCTCTTATGCTGGCTTACATTATTAGTCATCTTCTGCAGAGACTGCTATCTAATGTCCTTTCCAGCAACAGCCTGACTTTCATTGCAATTGTTACTCTTCTCTGTTACTGAATTTTCCACTTACATGTAATATTTCCTTATGATATTGAGAGAAAAAAATTTTGTCTAGCTTCCTCAGCACCTGCAGTGTTAAAAGCAAAATTACTACACTTACCAGTCTGAAGCTGAGATTTCGGCTTTCATTCAAAATGGTCAAAAAGTGGATCCAGATACAGAAGTGTTCCAAACTACTTACTGATGTCAATAGCTGTTGATGACAGCCACCTTTCCAGAATACTTTTTTAGTGATTCTTTTTTTCTGAACTGTCAGAACATATACAATTAAATTTTATTCCAATTTAATAATAAGCTGTCTTAATTCATTTCTTATGTGACAAACAATGAATATGCCTGTTTTGTGTTGTGTTTGTGCATTTCCTTGCGTAGAATTGCAGGGAAACATTCTTCATTCTTCCCTTGGGCTCCTATTCTGAACTGTGGTAATGTCAGAGTTGTGCTATGATTTGCATTAGTAGCAGTCTCATGTTGGAGTAGACCAGTTCTCTCTCTGGGCCTTTGGAGTGAACACCCAGGCACCCCTCCAAGAGCTTAAGACTCACTTTGGGTGGTAGACAGCCAAAAAATAATCATTATAGCACTTTATTCTGCCATTCCTTTCCTTTATGTCCTCTAAATTTTTCCTTGGTTTCATTGTAGCATAGCAAGGACTTGCAAATAAGTTGTAGGATTTGCATTAAGATTCTTACAAGTAGCTTTCTCTTCTTTCAGAAAACATGGGGTTAGACGCCTCATGAGGCATCAGTATTAAGATACAAACAGCATGCAGTTAAGCCACTAGTATTTTCACTGAATGAAAATGAAATGAAATTTAGGACTTTTGCATTCAATCTGCCTCTGTTTTTCTAACTGTAGGTGGAAATTCTGTCTCATAGACTTTGACTCAAACATCGTGAGGCTAGTCATGCTGATGGCCCTTGAAAACATAGCCTCTATAACCACAGCTGACACAATGGGGAAGTAGGAGTAAGCCATGTGTGTGTCTGGGAGAGGTGGGGGGCACCTGAAAATGTCCAAAATGGCCTTTGCCCCACAACGATCATACTTAAGAGGAAGACAACCACTGGCAGAATTGAACAGCAAGCAGAGAATAATAAAAAGATTTCTGACACAGCAGCAGTGACCTTGCTAGAGAGGTAACAGGTGAGGCACCTCATCAGGGCATGGGACTTTCTCACCAGCACATGGGTCAGCAGGTGGAGGGTAGAGCACAGGCACAACATATGATCAGGGCACCCAATTGTCCCACAGGAGTGTACACAAAAGGAAACCACTTCTGGGGTGGGGGGGGAGAGCTTCTGACTCCCACTGATGGGGGGACCCTCATCAAGGTAAAGTGGTGTAGAACTTCTTGGGATGAGATATCAATGGTATTTAGAAATCTGAAGGTATGTATTAAGATTTTTCAAGTGCCTATTGCTGTGTTTTGTTGCGTTTCTGATACTGATCCTGACCATAATGTTTGTTGGTTAATTACATGTCATTAGTAAATCAATAAATTGCTTTGATCTTGATTTGATTTAAAGTGTGTGAATTGAATTGTTTTCCCCAGGGTCAACATCTAACCCATTAAAAAAACAGCAGTGGTGCTTCAGGCTGATGAATGGGCTAGGTTGATAAGAGGGTTTAATGAATCATCTATGGGAAAAGGAAAGAGAAAATAAATTGTTCTTCTGATGATGAACCACATTATAGTTCCGAATAGGTTGTCATTCCAATTTGATGAAAAAATTTATGTATTTTCATAATTAACATTCCACAATAGTCCATGTAGTGGCAGTTCTTTTTTTCAAGAAACTTTATACATTCCTTATAAGTGAATTACAGATAAAACTCTGGACTCATACAAACTTTATGTATAAATTCCAAGACAAAAGTGCTTTCCTAGCCTCTTAGGTAGGGTTTCTTAATCTGTGTTTTTAAAAATGCATATTTGGTATTAATCCAATAATTCATTCTCTATAGAACATTTCAATGATTAATCATAAAGAAAAAGACTGCCTTCACTTCAGAAAAAATATTCCCCATTTACAAGAGATCTGGAGTACCCTGGAGTTGGCTTAAAAAATGTTATAGCTCAAATAGTTTAATAATATAGTGTGAAGACGAAGTACGGATAACTATCCTTAGTACTCTCCACAAGAGCATTTTTATTGTTTATATTGTTTTGCAGCTTGTATTAAAGATCCTGAAGAGCTTTGTCTTGATGTTTTATTTGGTGTACCATCCTGAAAAAGCTCACATAAAAGAGAGGGAGATGTCTCAGAATTTGTGGAGAAAATATTTTATAGTTAATTAAAAATGCAGATATGTAAGGTGGGAGAGTTTGTGGAGAATGTAAAAAGTACCATTGTCGCTTCCAGTTTTAAGCAACCAGTCTTTAAGAACAACATGTGTACCTGTGTCCTGTGGACGTCTTCGGTTTGGTTTGGTTTTTTTTTTTTGGAAGTGAATATTGCTTTTTGGATACCATGTTTGCAGCAGAGCCACAGCTATCTCAGTATACTTTATTTCTTCTTACTTTACTCAGTAGAGTGTTAAACAATGCCTCAAACAGTAGCAATATCTTTTTCATGGGAATTGACTAGACTACAGTTGATTGATTCTATCCACTGACTGTGTAACATAGCCTGTGATACTTTATATTTATACATCCTTAAAAGTTAAAATGCACACACAGAGAAACAGAGGTACAGCAACAAAAAATTTCACGGACTGTAGATATATATGTGTTCCAAGAAAAGTACTAGATGTTTGATCACCTCTTCACTAGGGAAATTTTAGGTTAGATTTTTCTCATTTTCTAAAAGGATGTGGATTTATTTATGCTTCCACATCACAAAAAAAAAAACCAACCCAAAACATGGGGAGTCACTGGAAAAACAAACTGAGCTAAGCAGTGCATAATACAAATCACATGGTGTTTTCTCGGGCTTCCTATTGGAGTCAGTTGCATTTTCCTTCTTCTGGTTTAAAATTATACAAGTTACTTTACTCTTAAAACTTTGCCTATTTATCAGTGTTTGTCTTCCCTGTATATCACTACAAACTGGTTAGAAAAGACAGGAGAAACCATTTGCTTTCATGGATACAGAATGATCTTGCTTTCCAAGCAAAAGAACAGAAATAAAAAATAAGCAAAAGATCACAAAGGAGACTGAAAAAAAAAGAAAGGGTGATTGTAACATTCACAGTCTTCCCCTCTCTACCATGCTGCTTACACTTCTTCAGCTGATTTGAACTAACATCTCTGGTTTAGATACAGCTCCTTCTTCTCTTAGCTGTTACCCTTTCAAAAATAAAGTCAAATTTTGTCTCTGTATGAAAGTATGCCTTTGTTGTATCAGTGGAAAATACTTTGCAGAAATTCTGAGCGAAAAGATTCATGTCCTTCAGTAAGTATTATTGGTGTTACTCTAGCAGAAAAGGCATATTGAATACATTAAGTTAAATTTTGCAGAAGAGATAGAAGATTAAAAGGTCAGTATTAGTTCAAAATAATGAGACAGGTGGGTGCAGACAGATGAAAGCTTACTCATGGTGAGAGGAAGTGCTAGACAAAAAGCTACAACAGTAAATAGTGACTAACTCTCCTTCCACTGCTTGAATACAACACTATAATGTTTTTACTTGCTATGTCTTTCCCCAACACATCCTTTCATTTATTATATAAAATGCATATTAGCAGTAGAGCGCAGAATGTGCAAACTGACTGCAAAGCAGAGACTCAAAGATGTTACAAGGAGTCTGTACAGGTTCCTGGGCAGCAAATAGAGGAGGATCTTACTTCAAGTAAGGCAGTGCAGCATACTGAGTCCGTGCTACTTGCTTCAGGGTAATAAGAGTTCATAAAATCAAGCCAGTTACACAGCTATAGATCCTCTATAATGTAACATTTATTTTTCTTTGCCGTGGGCAATAGATTTTCTATTACTGAATGTCGACTAATGAACTAGCAGAACAAGTCCAAGTTATCAACAGCTATTCAATGTGTTTCCATGCTGTAACAGATAGGACAGCTCAGCATATAGTGTTCCACCTGCCTAACGCCAAGCCAGGTTTCGGCTCTGAGGATGCTCTCTGCATTTGTGCTGCTTGCTGCTGCTGCTACTCTCCTTTTGAAGCACATTGCAAACGCACCCAGTGTACAAATCTTCTCAGCCCACACAAGGATGTGACAGCTACTTAACAAACCGAGTGGCATTACACAGCAATCCAGGAAATAAATTTTCAAGCAATCTCATTAGTTATCTTTATAGACTGCCTTTCCACAAATAGAAACCTGATCTGACCACCAAAGCTGAAAGACTGTTGGCGCTCTACCACTCTGAACCTTGCATAGGCATTTGTGCCAAGATAGAGTCAAAACGGACATAAAATCCTACCCTTCTGACAAGACAGCATCTGCTACTCAGTTTTTACAGAACTGATAGATGTAAAGTTAGGGTTTCTACCTGTGAAACTGAAGAACCTGAATTAGGAAGGCAGAGGGTTTAGTTTGTTTATTTTCTCTCTTACATGCATGCTCTAATTACTGGGTTGCTGGATATTCAGATATTGTTTGGAATGGCATCCTGTCTGGTTTTAACCAGAAATTTCATCTTGGACTTTGATCATTAAGAAACTGCTTGAATATATTTCTAGATAAAATAGCTGGAAATATAATTGTAGGATTAATGTGAAACAAACTCACACAGTAAAGTTAATGTTTCTGACCATAAGAAACCCTGATTTCTGACTAGTAACAGCAATTTTTTTTATATTATGTCTAGAAGATGTTGTATCAAATGCAACTTCAAGCTGGACAGAGAGAACTGTGCAGAGAAATACCTTGCTAACAGACCTTTGATCATATGCAAACATAGGACTTGAAGACGTACTTATAAATGCACCTCTTAAATCATAGTCAGTGGAAAAATAAAGTTATTCAGTATAAACTACAAGTCTGCAATGGTCTTAGAAGGTATTTTGCATGTATTTTCATCTTCAGAGGCTTTTAACCTTAATACAATAAGCCTAGATATTTTCATAATCTTTTACTAAATTTCTAACTACTAATATTTCTTGAAGTACTATGTGAAGATTCACATGTTTAGGTGAATCAAATCTTACTGTGGCTCTTGAGGAAATGAAACCTATGCAAATTTACATTAATTATCTCTCACTATCCTCTCCCCTTAATTTTAGAATCTACTGCTAGTTTGGCCAAATTTGATAAAAGATTAAATGTCTTAGAGATAGTATGTTGCATAAGTATCCTCCAAGTTGGTGGAGAGGGAGGAGCATTCCCACTGAATACCTCCATGGATGGAAAGATGTAAATTGAGCTCAGCAGTGTCCGGACCTCAAACAAGTCTGTGGGTGCTCCTGGAGCCATTGCATATGCTGCCACTGGTCTAGCTCTAGATAGAGGATAAAAGAGGGAGGTGTGTACACTGGGATATGTTTTAGGGGACATGGAGGAAGCTGGAGCAGGGATGTATGAAGGAATTACCAACTTTGTGGTGCAAAAGCTAGCGGGATGGAAAAGAGCACAGAGATATTATGGTAATGTGACTTAAACGATATTGGATATAAAATGAAAAGAAAACAAGCTTCATCAGTTCTTGTTCATGGAAAATGAACTGGATTTTATATATCCAGCGTAATAAATTGCTATGAGTTCCAGTGATATATCATACTTAGAAACAGACCCCAGTTTGCTTAAATTACACTCGATTAATGCTTTTGTTGTCTACAGAATGGACAGGCTGATAAAAGGTAATGTTAGAAGATTAAATGCCTCAGCAACATAATTGCATTTATTAAGAGATATTATTAGCTAAAATTCAGCTAGTGGTAGGTATTATTCTGCTTATATATCTGATGACATCAAAACCCAGAATTGAATAGATTTACCTCATTCAGTCCTGCTTGAGGCCTCAGATAGCCGCCATTACAGTTAGAGGGCATGGCATGCCAAGTTGAGATTGTTGATCTGTAGTAACTTTATATTATGAGAAGGCAAGTTTTGTAAAGTTTCTGTATTGTAACCATCTGAAACAGAACTCAAAAATCTACTGTTCAGGCAATTTACTCTGTCCTTGTTTGCAATATTGAGCTTTGCTGATCAAGAGCAGCAGTTAGTGCTCTACATCCTGCAACTATTTTCAGTGCCCTCCATGACACAAACTTTGGCTGAACTACACAGTAATTTCCTGTCCCTCTATTATGTATGAGCCAAGCCAAAAAATGAAACCATGCTGTTCTAAACACTGCATACAAGCTGGTAAAGTTATATGGCAGATTAACATTCACCTAGAAGAAATGTGGAAAACTTGGCACTTCCTGATAACTCCCTAGACTCGTCTCTCCATTCCACTATGGTGTTTGATTTTGGTTTTCATTTTTGTCTTTAATTTAGAGGAATTAATGAAAAGAACTGGGGAAAAAGTTTTTTGGTTTTGTTTTTTTGTTCAGGTTGAGAAGGTGTTATTTGGCTGGATATGTTTTTCAGGCAAAATGTAGTTAGAGCCTCCTTTTATAATCAAATATGAAGGCAGCTTTTTACCTCTATTATAGTTTTAGGACTTACTCAGTATTTGAATTTGCTCACTAAGACCACAAATTGGAGTTACTTGCAGATGTTCTACCAAATATGCCCCAAATGCTCTTTAGGTCATTTTGTCTCATAGTCTCATGTATGCCCAAATTCTAAATGTACCTATCCTGTTCAAAGTAAATTAATCAGCTTAAAAATATCCTACAAAAAAGATACCTCATTAGATTTTTGTCAGGTTTCAGATACATGATTCAAGAACTTCCAGCTTGATTCTGAGTATGATTCAGTTGATGAGTTACAAGGGAATAATGAAATGCCACTATACCAATGAGACAAGGGAAAAAAGGATCAATCTCTCAGAATAAGACTTTTAATAACTATGAAATAGATTTAGCTCATACATTACTGAGAGAAGAAGCATGATTTTCAGCATTATTTTAATTTCAGGTTTCCCAACATATATATTTGATAAACTTATNATAAATGCAATATAATACAAAACCAAAGGTTGGATGGCTTCGGATTCACTGGAGGATGAGGAGTAGTGAGAAAATGGCTCCTCGCCACATAGAAGGGTCAGCTCCAAACGTCTCTTCCTCCCACACTGGAGCCCACTTCCTGCCTCCAGTATCCGGTGTGGACAGGAAGGGGGAGGGAATAACTGCTTCCCCCCTGGGACCCTCAGGGTGTCCAACCCCTGCCTGTCCTGGTCCCAAACCTCAAACCATAACAACTTACTAAATTTGAAAATTTTTGGTAGTGTCTTGAGGGAACTGCTAGACTAACAAACAATAGCTTCAGATTAGGGAAACTTAAGTATGCATGACCTCAGAGGCATATTTAAAATGCATTTGATGAGCCTTCCATGAAAATATTTAATCTACAAATCAAATGGTTGAATAACCATTACACTTTTATTTAGATGCATTTAAAAAAACTTTCAAAGCTCTCTATATACTAACTTTTAATGCTATCACAGAAATAATCTCTTCATTTTTCCTGAAGTGTTTAGCTAGGTCAAAACACTGATGCATATTTTAAACAACAAAGGAACAGAAACAAACACATCTCAAATTCAGGAGTCATATTCAGTTAAACCATTTCTGAAATATTATGTTAAATCTGGTGCATTAATGAATTTAGTTACAGATTTACTGGTGTTTCTGTTCTTCTTCAGTTCAGCGATGAGAATCTGTTTTGTGTATAGAAAAGACAGTTCCTGTCCCAAAGTACTTACATTCTATGGAGGTGACAGGTGATTGTGATTTGTTTTATAAGCTTCAGTCATTGCATAACAATTGCTCATCAATTAGCAAATATTTTACAAGCATATCTCCCTCATGGCAGTGTGAGAGTGACTCTGCTATTCCTGTGAAGAAGTGATTTCATCTTCATGATGTCTCAGTGATTCTTCACATTTCAGTGACTTCCCAATTAAAATGTTATGTTTGCAAGAGGAATAACACATGTATATTTTTTTTTTCAGTTGGCATACATAGAAACTCAGCCTGGGGATCAAAAAGTCAACTTGGTTCTTTTATTATTCTATATAAATCCATCAAGAATTATTATTCTAACTTCATCCATTTATACCAGAGCAGCTGATTTTTACATGGTTTGTACAGATAAAATGAAGCTGCTATCTATGGTAATCTGCTTCCCCTGCCATTCTTCACTGCTGCTGCAATAACTGCTAAGGTGAAAATACTCCTATACTAATGAGGCTGACATTTAATCATGATGTTGTAAACTAAGTTCAAAGAAAGTCATCATTCTTAATTTGCAGATGTTTCCTGACTAGTATTTCTAGAATGAGCTGTGTAATACTGAGAAATTCAGTGGAGAAAGATAATAGAGACAAGATCAAATCAATTAACAATTCTACTAATGTATGTGATAAGGAAAATTCTTGTCTCATTTCTTTATAAACACTGCATTGTTACTGAAAATATTAAAAAGCCAACAACAATAAAAATAGCACTTTTTGCCTTTGCTGTAGGAGAAAAATACAACCCTGAAGATAAATAAATATTAGATTTACTTGATTAAAAGGTGTCATTTTTGCATAGTCATTTCTTTGCAATATTGTGTGTGGATTCCTTAAAGAAACTTCTGATTAAAATTATAGTTTAGCATAAAAAAAATCTAGCCATATAACTATCAAACTAAAAAGTTGAGGTTCACTGGAGCTTGTCTGAAAGTGGAAGTACAGCAGAGAAAGAAATAAGTGTTTGAGTAGACCACATCAAGAAACTTAAAGTGTTTCTTTTCTGAGGATGATTATATACAGAATGCTTGCAAGGCTGTTGTTTTTTTCTGTTATGAAGAGAATTAATAGGAATATTAAGAATTATTTGAAATTTCAAATAATGCCAGTAAAAAACCCAGACTTTTTGTTTGGTTGGGTTTTTTTGGGTTGGGTAGGGTTTTGGTTTGGGGATATTTTTTTTAGAAACACATACACATGTAAATTGGGGTGAGGTATTTTTAAGGGAGAAGAGAATACTTATTCTTTTGTGAAACAAGCTATTGAATATTGTGCCTAATTTTCATCCAGTGATTGTCTTTTTCAGATTTGAACATGATTGATGTCAAAGGAAATTGGGGAATATGGGCAGGAGGGAAGATGTGGAATGAAACAAAAGGCTGTTAAAAGCTAATACTGTAAGCTCAGCCTGACTAGGAAGATAAATCAAGCAGAACTGTTGAACTTCTTTCACAATCTTACCCTATTCTTCTGCCCATTACTTCCATCTAATCCGGGAAGCTATCTATAATCTGTGCCTGTGTACCTTCATTTACTTCAAAACTGTGTTCCAAAAATGAAAATATAATAATTTCTTTGTGAGAAGTTTCAGCCTACTTTAGTAATAAAATACTGCAAAACATGTGTCTTGTTTTCTGGAATAGCACCCATATCTTGGCTGCAGAACCTGCCAATCAATTAGAGTTAAAATGAGAAGGAAATATGAAAATTAAATTAGAACTACATTTCTGTGCTGAATGTCTCCTACACCTAAATCACAGGGACATTGTGCAGAGGAGTTATTTTAGATATTTAAGAAATGTTTGTCTTTCTGTGTTTCCTGCTTGGTAACTACCTTATGCATGTGTCTGACACATCCAGTAGAATATTATGAGAATTCTTGGGTAGGATTAGATGCCTACAATATGCATGAATGCATTGAGCTAATTCTGTAAAATCCCTTAATCTTCAACATAGAGAAGACAACTCACCTGCCTTGTAGGATCAGATATGACAAGATATTTTCTCTTTAACATCTACAAAAAAATTCTCAACCGCTAACACAGATGTACACATGTATTTTGAAGATGTGATGTTTATTCCATCTGTCTTTTTTAGGATGCCAAACTTTCAAGGTTTCAATACCAGCAGTGATTTAAAAAAAAAAAAAACAAAAAAAACCAAAAAAAAACAAACCGAAAAAAAACCAGAAAAACCTAACTGAACAAAAAACAACAAAAAGGAACTTTTAAGTTAGTTTTTTAGAACTTGGCTTAGGAGAAAAGAATATGCAGAACAAAAGACTCGGAAGAATAAAACTCATTCCATTCTTAACAGGAATGTTATCTTCTCTGATGGTTTTGCTCAGTTCAATTGCCTTCTTTTTCACAAGGATATCAAATTATATGTGTCTAACAGATTGTAGAGTACTGGAGTCCTGCTTGAGGAGCTTAAATGATAATAGTTTTATAAATACTCAGGGTCCAAGGAAAATCAGAACAAATTACCTACATTGCTAGGATTTCCAGGTTTTGAAACTGAAATCAGCCCACTGCTTTCATGACTCTGGTTCCTGATGCAGGAAACAGACTGCACTGTAGAACAATGCTAAATAGATTGTTAATTTGTGTCTGCATGAAGTTATATTAATTTTGCTGAAATTTTCCTTGTAACTAAGGTTCACCTTGTGCAGGCAGAGCCTAAGGCACAGTCTAGAAAGTAGGAGGAATTGTTTTTGACATTGGACCCTGTGGGTGGTATTGCTTTACACCTCCTACCCGGCAGCTTGCCCAGTGCTTCTGCATCAGCCATGGGTATGCTGCTTCTTGCTCCCTCTAACGTTCTTATGCAGAGGCTACAAACTAGTTTTAACTTCCCAGTTAGTACTAAAACACCTAATTTCTGCAGTGGACAAGACTGGTGAATTGATTACATCATATTATTTGTCAGATACTTGAAATATTTATTTACTCTATTTACCTAACTGATATAAACATATCTAGAAATGTTGCTGTTAAATGCAAGGTGCAAGTCTACATGCTGGCTTCTGTCTCTCAGTGTTCAAAAATATTTACCCTGGGCTCAGTGTTTAGTATGTTCCTAGCTGAGGAAGGGGAAAATTAGACAGGGAAATTTGAAGCTGTTTTCTGGCAATAAAGTTCCTCCACTCTTAAAGACAATTGTGACAGGGAAAAAAACAACCATTTTCTAAAGAAATCTTGCCTCTAGAAGTAGACTTTATTAGATCAAGTGGTTATCTTTTGAATACTGAAGTACTGCAAACTAAGAAGGAGCTTGTAGAGCCTGGATGCTTGTTTATATGATGACCTTGGCATGCAGAAGAAATATTTTCTGTGCTTGTGAACATGGCTCGCTTACCCACAGTAAAAGGTGTGAAAAGGCTGAGGACAGGCTTCTGCAGTTTATGGGAACAGAAAAAAGACTGAAGGAGCCCACTGCAAGTTGTGTAGTGGGAAATACAGCTCTGATCTACTTTCTGGAGCTCCAGAGCTCTGAAGTTTGACAGCAGGGGGACTCTAGATGGTGGCCTCCAAGGGTGCCTTGGACTGAGTCCAGTCCCCTGCTACTCTGAGCAAACCCTGAAGTAGATGGTGATGCTCGGCTTCCAGAAAGCTTTGGTGTCTTGGTGAGAGGAATACTTCCATTCAAGTTTAGTCACATTTATCTGTCTTTTCTCCAAACCCAACACACACATGAACACTTATACAGCAGCAGAATCCCTTCCTTCCAAAACAAAATTTGCATTTTCAGATAGTTGTTTATAGATAGCAAATAAGGTCAGAAGAGAAAAACTGACTTCCCCAAATAATACAGCACATAATATGATTGCTAATTTTGGTAACATTAGGTGTATATTTGTACTGATTTATGAGACCAAAATCCAAGAAAGAAAATGTCAGTAAATAAAAAGGAGATCTTTTAGACAGAAATTTTAAGGTGGGATATTTACATAGAAGATAATTTTACTTTTTGTGGTACTAAAAGAATTTACAAATAATGTAGAAAGTATTTAATACCATAGTTTAACAAGAGCTGAGAGTGATATTGAAAAATAGTAGTTACAAATAATTTATCTCTAAGATTTCAAAATAAGAACAAAGTCCTGAAACCTCTGAGGTTCCTTTTGATCACTACTGTCATCAAGCCCAAGCTTGCCAGTTCTTCCAGTTAATTATAGCATTCTACAGTTCTCAATTTGCAGACCAATTTCTGATTTTGCTTAACAGTTCTTTTTATCCCTGTAAAACCTCTGCTTGGGAACTGCTTTCATTCAGTTCTAAATTGGATGCAAGGTTCCCAACCATCCTTGTACCTGCAATTCGATGCTTGATAAAAATCACCTTTGTTCTGGAATGCTTTATTTTACAAAATAAACTTCTTTACACTTTGGTACTTCAGAGTTGAGTCTCTAAATCTGGGAGCTGATGTTCTTACATTTTTAAAAGTATTTAATATATGGGTGTTTGTCTTTGCCCTGCACATAAGACAAACACTGAATTCTCTCTGCAAGCGTATTTTATGTTCTTCTGTCCTTCTAGTAACAGTCAATCATGGATGTTAACTTCAAGATTAATATAAAAAGGGACTATAATTGCCTTTATTAAAATATTATAAAAAATTATCCCAAGTTAGTAAATATTAAAAAGCTGCAATCATTTGGTGCAATGACATTCAATACATTTTAAAATTATTTCTATGCACCTTTTTATTGGTTATAAGCAAAAGAATGCAAGGAGATGCCAAGATTCTGCCTGAGGATGTTTAGATTACCAGTACAACTAGTGTAACAAGCATATTTGATTATATGAGGCTAGATTCACTCTTCCTGACAAGGGAAAAAAGTGGTAGGCAGAAGTAAAACTACAATGAACAATCTAAACTAGCTATATGTTCAAGCAGAGGATACTTGCATATAAAGGAGAACACAAAGCTAAAACTTTAGTTTTCTATGGACATCCCTCATCAGCAGACTTCTAAAGTTGCATCTCTCAGGGAACAAACTAATTTCCCAGTCTTTCTGTAGAGTCACAAAAGAGAAGGGCAGAGGAGTAGTATGGTCATGTATGCAAACAGAGCTCATGGGAATTACTATCAGAGCTAGTGAATGTGCATTTGGAAATCTAATCGAAGTACAAATGTTCCCAGGAACTCACGAATCTCATTGACTATTTTCAACAGAAAGGTTAAAGAACTGCTGAAAGTTTTACTAGAAAACGTGAGTTTTAAAAAGTGATTTTTTCAATCCTCCATGAGAACCTATGCAACTTTCAATTCCAAGCATTGGAACAGACTGCCCAGAGAGGTGGTGGAGTCACCATCCCTGGAGGTGTTTAAAGAACGAATAGATGCAGTGCTTGAGGATATGGTGTAGTGGTTAGAGAGGATATGGTGTAGTGGTGTAGTGGTTAGAGTGATGCTAGGAGAAGGTTGGACTTGATGACCCTGGAAGTCCTCTCCAACCATAACGATTCTGTGAGTCTGTGATTGTGTTAATTTATAAATCAGGGGTGATTAATTAACTATTTAATTTCCATGTGATAAATTACATTGATTTGGGGGTGAATGTTGTCGAATGGACATTAATGACATATTTTACAGTCCAGTCATCATTCTGGATCCTAGTTTCTGAGCTGTCTTCAGCTGTTTTTCATTACTCTTTTTAAACTACTTGCAAAATGTTCTAAGTACCACCAAAAATAAATGGATAAAATAATGGATCCATGCCTAATTAACATTTCCCTTGTTCAGGTATCCAAGGACTGTGGCAGTCTGTTTGGTAATAGTGTCACACTAGAATCTATATTCCATTAATTATTCTCATAACTATACATTACATGTAATGAAATTGAGCATCTGAAAAGGAAACTTAGACAAATATGAGCTAGAAACAAAACCATACAAATTCATATTCTGGTTTACATAGCAGCTGTATCCTTAATTTGAAAAGACCTATGAATATGGTGTTGACTGTACTAACCTCAACAGTCATTTTTGTTATCTAATTAAAAAGAAAAAAAATATCAAATAAGCTGAGCAAACCATATTTTCTATTACCCTAAATTGTCTGACATAAATTCTATTAACCTTTTTCGGAACCATAAACTAATGACCCAATTAACCTGGATTAGAAGGGGTTACCTCTGTTTTACTGTTTATATTAAGCTATTCATTGCTTTCCACTAAAAGTAATGTTTCCATAGTTTCATGCTTTCAGAAGCTGTCAAAATTTAATGGTCATGTGTCACTGTCAAAACCTAACAGTGAATTTGATCTAGAGACCTCTTCCATTTTAAATTCCATTTGATAAATTATATTTAGGTTAACAACATATTTCCAAAATTCTATATGCCAGAATTAAACCTGGCATTAAATAAGCATTAAATTCCTTCAACATTTACTCCAGGAAGCTAGAAGACAAGACTGGGCAAGAAGTTTATAAGTAGCATTCTCAATGTAGTCTAAAAAAGTGTTAGCAGTATTTAGCAAGCATCTTGGAAGGAAATTCAGGAGCGAAAAAGGAACAAGGAAGAGAGAAATTTAATAAAAGAATTATATATGTGAGGAGGAAATTGTTTGGAGGAATAATGCAAACATACTTTGAACCTGGGTCAGTTTTGCACATAGCATAACAGATAAACAGAAGGGAACCCATTGTCGTATGACAACTAGTAATAGTATCTTGTTTAATTGACATTTTTTCTTAATCACAGAATGGTGGGGGTTGGAAGGGACCTCTGGAGATCGTCAGAAACACATCCAGACAGATTTTGAAAGTCTCAGAGGAGACTCCACAACCTCTCTGGGCAGCCTGTTCCAGGACTACACCAGCCTCACAGGAAAGAATTTTTTCCTGATGTTGAGGAGGAACCTCCTGTGTTCCATTTTGCCCCTCACCCTACCACTTGACACCACTGAAAAGAGACTGGCCCCATCCTCTTGACACCTTCCCTTTAGATATTGATAAGCATTGGTAAGATCCCCTCTCAGCCTTTTCTTTGCTGGGCTAAATAACCCCAGGTCTCTCAGCCCGTGCTTGTAAGAGAGATGTTCCAGTCCCTTAATCAGCAATGGCCCTGGATAAATTTGATTTGAGCATGCTTTTGCTGCTACTCCTCAGGTTCATATTTGGACTCTCAGTATTGTATTCCCAAGATTGGGGGCTGGAGAGTACAAAGACAAATTCTGTGAATAGGAATCCTGTGACACTGCTGCAGCTCTTAAAACTCAGACTTTCCTGATGAGAATACCGTTGAATAAAAAGGATATTCATGTAACATCAAGTTGATACACAAAAGCAAGGTAAAAGAAAGAAAAAACAACAAAGTTCGTTCTTTTTTCTTCATTATTATTATTCAGATACTTAACACTGAGAGATTTTTTCTGTTAGTAGGAACAACAGCAGCAACTTCACTTAGTCTTCAGGGACACTTTCTGGAGGAGGGAAGGAATGTTTTGACATTCCTACGCAGTTGTCTTCTCTCACACACTTTCTGTTAATAACTTGCACTTCATTCCATTTCTGTTCATGTGTTTGCTTCAAATATGATGAATTCTGATAGTAGTTGTGGTTGGAAAAGGCTTTAGAAATTACTCTTTCTTTAGTATATAACTTCAGGTGATGGAGAATTTAAAGCACTCTCTGCAATCTTGTTCCAGTGTTCATTTACCTTCTCTTCATTGATTTTAAGATTAATGTGTGCAATGGATTTAAAAATCCTTTAATATTGTACATCAATGATGTCAGATATCACACAAAATCAGGCTAATTATTAAATTACCCTGAGTCTATAACTAAGCCTGAGTAAACAACTGAAGGTTTTATGAAGAATGTTAATGTTCTCACTCAAATATAAACTTGAGATGCTTGAATTTCTAGATGCCCTGCCAAAACAGAAATCCGCTAAACTGAATCTTTTTGGAGGATTATTCACATCATCCATTTTAGTTACTCTACTATTTTCGACAGTCTCTGCTATCAGGAAAAAATTAATGACAGAGGCAGAGGAATATCCAGAGAAGAGTTTGCAGTACTCCACTCCTATCACCTTCTTTTATTTCCCACAGGGGATTACAAAAGGACTGAGGAAGCCTTACACACTATATTAGGTCCCTAAAGATATTCCTCCTTCTTTCTGCTTTTATTTCAGTAATTATTGGAATGGAGTTCTCCTAGGCAGTAAACATTTTCTGAAAATCCTGGTTGATACTGGAGTTCAACAGATCATGTACATGGTTTTCTGCAAACCTTTACCATATGGCACCCTCCATTGTGGACTTTAAGTGGATGCAAGAAGTGTTACAGCATATTTACTTCTTAATTCTTAGTTTAACTAGTTTTTATGGAAAATAGGATTGCCAAAGCACACAGTTCCCTGGAAGCTGGACAGTTTCAGAGTTTACGGGCTCAAGAAAAACATATCTAGGAGGCTAAGTGGGCTTCCAGGAAATAAAGGACCTGACAGAGATGCTGACAAGGTGAGATTCAAGGAATATTTTATGAAAATACATACCAGATAATAGTCTCTTCAGTCTACTGATCTCTCAATCTTGTAGATAAGCGTTTTAGAATACAGCAAGTTCCTTTCTGTACATCACTTGGATAGCACCAATAGGACTTTTTCCAAAGGAACAAATATTTCCTCAGAAGATGTCCTGTTGAAAGTATTTTTGTGTCCTTACAGATAGACCTACAGCTGACTAATAAAAAGTATTTCCATCAATATCAATATGCTTGTTCTTATAATCAGTAACCAAAGTATAATTTGAAAGTAGAACTCCTCAGTGTTTTTCAAATGCCGTGTTACTATAAAATTTATTCTACATTTTAAGGATTCTTATGTAGAGAAATGTGAAGGAGTGAAAGTAGGTGTGCTGTCAAATTATCATTCTGTTCATAAAAACAGTGGTAGACTGCTAAATGCTAATGTGGACTGTAGAATGCCCTAAGAAAGATTCAACATAAAATCAATTTATGTCAATAATTTATAGCTTCGATCTGCTGCTAAGTTGTCTTCTTGAGACTGAATACTAGAGTGTATGAACTTTTCACTGGTTTGAATTTGGAGATAGTCACTGAAAAAAATGTAAGTTCCTTTTGTTTTCTTTCAACTGGTTTATTTTACAAAGACATTACTCTCTCAGCAGCTTAGATCTTGGCAGCTGTCTTCATGAAGAGATGAAATAGTGTATGCTTGTGATGACATGAGTATTTAGCAGAGAGAAAGTGAGAGACAAGACAGCATTGGCAGAGTTGAAATGCTACTAATATAGAGGGGTTTAAGGGGTGGTGGTTGTTTTTTGGTGTGGTTTTTTCTTTGGTTTTTTTGTGTTTGTGTGTCTTGCAGTAGACTATGAGTAGGAGGGCTGAACTGTGCAACCACTTATATTTAGGAAAGTGTAGACTGGGACTGGGTCATGATCTTACTGACATCCAAATACACTGTTCTGGTAGGATAAATAGCAAAGAAATCTGATGACACACTCAGTTCATAAGTTTTCTGAGGAGGAATAGAGAAGAGCCTCTTTCTTTGTCTGTCTCTTCATTTTCAACTGCACATGCTAAAATTTGAATAATCATGGCCTTCCAGGAGGACACTCAAGGAAATATGTGTCAAAGTGTCAGCCACAAATAAAACAAAGTAACTGTCAAAATCTGAAAAGGTGCCTTTATTTCTGCATTTTCTCAATTGGCCATCGTTTCATAATTTGATAGAGTTTAACCATTCATTTAAAGAGAGCATATTAAAATAGATCATAGCATATTATATTAGCTATTGTTCACGGTCCTGTAGAACATAAGAAAATTGTATGTACGTAGTTCATCAAAATGTACAGAAGGCTCATTGGGCTAGTCTTTATTGATAATTTGTGTCATGACAAATGGAATAAATTATATTGTTTGAGAGACCAATGGAATAAAAAGGAGTCTATAAGGTACACCAGAGTAGTCAATACCACTGTCATAGAATCATAGAATCACAGAATCAATCATTTTGGTTGGAAAAGATCTCTAGGATCATCAAGTTCAACCTGCATCCCAACATCTCCTGATGTCATAGCATCCTGGTGAACTGATTTACTAAGGCTATTTAAACAGAGCTATGTAGCACATTCTACAGGACCAGAGATGACTACTGATTTTCTTGGAATTCTTGCAAAACTCTCTGTCACATAATAAAGCAAAAATTCTTAATATGTGGGTCGGTTCACCACACTCTCCAATTGTTTTGAGCAGTTTATGATACCATGGTGAATGCTTCAAATGGCAGGATGAATTGAGAAAGAAGGAAAAGGTGAGTGTGAATAAACCAAAATATTTGTACTGAAATAATTTGAAGTGTCTTTTCCTGTTAATTTTACTTATACTAGTGAAAATCCGTAAGACTGAGAAATGACAGTAGTGACCTGAATCCCAAGAGTGCTTGTATTTCCAAACCAGAACTCATTCTGATAAAGAATGCTAGATTTCATAAAACTTTGAATAGTAAATCCTGACTTTTTTGCTATAATGTTACAATGTGTACATAGCAGTTGACCTTAGACAGCATGCAGTCTCATAATGCCCCATCATATAAAATTGACAGCTAACTAAGGCACAAAAAGCAGAGTGCCAGCCAGACTTTATTAACTACAGAGAGAAGGATGTGATGAATCAGTTGCAGGTATTAAATTATTGAAAAGAGCACTTTCTATTATTTCAGCTATCTAGTTATATGGCATTAGACCCTTAATATTCTAGACTTAATGAACAATTGCTTTTGTGACTGATCATTATGTAAATTGTTTAAGACATTACTTTTAATTGTGATAGCTTTGAGGAAACAATGAAATGTTGCTGCATAATCTGCCTTGTGCCTCACAGATATTTCCTGGTAGAAACAATCATGAGAAAGATAAAGTTTTTTAAATGATGTTATATGGAGGAAGCAGGAAGCTCCTTTAATTATGCCCATAAGTGCAGAATATTTGCTTAATTGCTTAGTAGCCCTTGATTCCTGAAAATTTAATTAAGTGATTAACTATTCATTATTATATGTTCCTGTTGTTATTCAGTACAAGCTGTACATTAACTTTTAAAGTCTTTATCATGTTTGGAATTAAGCAACCCCAATTCTTATAAACTGCAAAGACCAGTGCTACAATAATTGATCTACTTCCCTTGCTCAATTAATAATACCTGATGCATCAGGCAAATCAGAATGGCCTGTGGAAAAAGGCTAGCAACTTAAGCAGTGGCAGCCAATCCTGTTTTCTGCATTAGGCAACAGGCTTGGTTGACCTGGCCCAACTGCTTTAGTCTGGAAAGCTATTATAAGATACAGCCTGCTCAGGATGGGTCCCCAGAAGAAAAGAAGAAAATACCTGGATATTAGAGCCCCTTAACCTCCATCTGAATTCAAATGCCCATGCAGAAGAAAAACCAACACGAAAACTCAGAGGAAAAGAACATGTTTTTTTATACAATAACTAATGGGATCCTACTACTTGGGACATTGGAAACCAAGTTAGGTATCCACCTCCATCCTGAAGTAATGGCAACTGACTTCGCACTTCTCTGGAAAATATCTTGATCATAGGGAATGTGTCTCTGTGGGGGAAGCTCTCCACATCTCCCTTTGAAGTTGTGCTGCTCTCTACTGTGAACTCCTGGAAGAATTTAAGGTCAGCAATCAGCAGATCATTGCAAGGAGCTGATCTCGGAGGATTTGGGATACAAACCTAGATTATGACATCAATTCGTCTTTGGAGCAGAAGTTAGTACATTGAACCCTTCCTTTTCTTGTTACCACTAGATAAACTTGGAATTTTGTTCCACATGCCACCCTTGCTCTCTAGCCCAATGAATTAGAGAGTGGAGGGACACCAAAGGGATTCCTCTCCTGGAACAATGTAATAATCTAGAAGAGGAAAGGTGAGTTTGACCCCATTCACCTTCTACCCACCCTGAAAAGCACGAGTTTCATTAGCTGATTTGCAGGAATCAAGGGAAAATACTTTTGTGCCAATAGCTGGGCTCAACTGTTCAGCTGATGTATTATTTACTGTGATGATACTATGTGTTGTGTGTTCTTAAAAGTTAATGGACTGAATTTCTGGCAATCAGAATATTTGAAAGTTGAGGTGTTTATAGGGATAGACAGAAACCAAATATGAGTTTTCAGTAGTCATTTAAATCCTTAAGGCTCTTTTTTATACTTTATACTATCTTTATCAGCCTTTTCAAGTAATGGGACACTCCTGAAAAATTTGGGAAATAAAAAAAATTCTGAGGACATGACTTTGCAATTTTAGGGCTGTTGCAATGTCATATTCTGTATATAATAATTTGCAGATGTTGAACTCAGAAATCTCTTAGTCATAGTGCTAAACTTGTATGTTTTACCACACATACTGACAAGTGAAATCAGAAGTGAGAGGAAACTGGGGTAAAACTCTTAAAAGGGGAAGCAGTTGAAACAAGTTCATTCAGAAGCTTTCTTGTGAATTGAAGAAGGAAGATATTTTCTTTGACAATCTTATTTTGATTAACAGTACCACCGGAACCTGCAGGGTCCCTGATCTAAAGTTGGTGGAAGTCTTCTTTTGGAAAATTTCACATCTGTCTCTTAAATACTTTTGAATGACAACTTTATTAGATAAAATTAACATGTTAGCAAATTATATATCATTTTATGATTGAAGGTATCAACCATGGAGTTTAATACAATAGTAGAGTACACATATGACTAGCTGATACATTAAGAAAAAATTGAGAATTTTTATTTAATCCTTTTCTTTTAGTATTTATATCTTAATAATTAAAAGCATTTAATATTTAATTGTCTTTTAATGTTTAATAACATTAATATCTTAAGCAGATTCTGATAGAGGGAAACCTAGATATGTCTCACACTTTTGGACCTATCTACAGTCAGGGCTGCCTAAGAGCAAATCTACATTCATTTTACTGTACTGTTTACTTATAAAGAAGGGCATCATTAAAGAGTTCGGTTTTGCTAAACACTATCAAAAAAGGCTATAACATTTGTAGCTCAGAAATGTTTTTTTTTTATCTGAGTACTTAACAGATATGAGATTTGTATAAGAAAAATGGTAACTTCTTTTTCTAGCAGGGCTTTTTTTAGGGGTCAAGCATACTGTTAGATTGGTTTTTTTTTTCAAGTTGGTGTTTTATTTGACTTTACAGCCTACACCTTTTCTAAATGAATGTTTTAGGTGTCTCCTTTGTCTGTTAGTGATTGAGACACAATTCTCCAGACACTTACTAATCAAAGGAACCGCTCATTTGGCAACGACATTAATCTCTGTGTAGGCAGCTAAAACAACGATTTCAATCACAAGATGAGCCAAATGTGGTGTGCACACTTCTGTAAAGGAGAAAAAGTCCCTATAAAAAGCACTATTCTTGTTAAAAAAAATGCAGTACTGAACTCAGAGACATAGCTCACCACAGCTCTCACTTATTTTCAAGTCATATCTGAAGTATAAATATATTAATAAGAAACTTTACAGTATATACGTTTCTTAAATTTCTAGTAAGATGTGGTCGTGATCAAACCTGAACCCTTATTGCATCTTTATTCTATAGAATTGAAGAGAGGTTATGCAGGAAAAAGAAAACCCAAACATCTAGGGCTGTGTCTTCTCAGGTTTTGACCAGGTTTTCCTTTGTGTGGGTATATGTTTGTGTGGGTGTGTACCATAATGCAAAACACAAACTAATAAGATCCAATTATTGGGCTTGATGATGCTCTAGTCAAAGTACTATTAAAGTGTCTAATTAGTTTTTACCAATTTACAGTCACTAGGAGTGCTGAAATGCACTATTTTCAATGCTTCTAGGAAGGCAGCCAGGCACAAAACAATTGATGAATTTTTAATTTCATAAGAATGGCAATTATCCATGAGACCATATTTAATAATGCTATTAATATTATAGTCGAACATTTAGTTAACTCTTGTGGAAAGCATGATATTTACAGCATCTTACACAGGCTAAAAATTCCTTTGAAAGACAATATTCTGATCCCACGTAATATAAGAAATAAAGCATAATCTGCACTTTTTTACTCGTGATTCTTGAGAGAAATTCATCAAAGCTAAAAGTGCTTTATATTTACATTTTTCCTTCTCACATTCATGCCAGTTCTGTGAAAATGCATCATATTCTATGGAATATTCCAGGCAGAAATAACTTATAAGCTGAATGCAGATTTCACTTATTTTATGTACTTTCATCGTCTACATGTGGAAACTCCAAGGTCTTATGCAGTTTCCGTCTCTAAGATGGTTTAACAGGGACTGATCCCAGAGTTTAATTCCCAGACCACTGACTTGAATCCCTGGCTAGCAGGTTTTTTTCCACGTTGTCCAGAGTCCCAAGCTGGAACAGCTTGAGGCTGAATTTACATCTCTCAGGAAAAAAGCTATTGCCTGATGGTTCTGTCCTTGTTAGCCAAAAAACCAACAACAAAACCAATAGTGACTCTGTTCTTTTGTAAATCTGAAGTAATAACACAGTAATGATATATCCTAGGAATGGATTACTTTGGAATTTATTTTCTCACATTTTGAAGGATCTATCCTCCACCGATTTTATTATTTAGAGCTTTTCTTGACAGAGCTTTCTTGACTTTCTAGGTTTTGAAAAAGGTCAGTGTCCTGAACACAAGGCTGTTTTCTAGTCATTCTCAGAAAACTGAGAATGCTTTTGACTTCTTTTGTTTATTCATCATTTTATCGGAAAACATTTGTTCTGAAGGCTAATGATTCTCCTGTGAGAATCCTAATGATTTGCCTATGAGAGATACAAACATTTGCATGTGTGTGGGAAGGGAGTTTAATCTAATGGCGTGAGTGAAAAGTCATTTAAAATTGTTTTCATTGGTCTACATTTTTGTCTCTCAGAGAAATTAAAAGCCAGGATAAACTGCAGTAGAGTAAACCAGATATTAATATAGAGAAAACATGTTTTCATAAATCACATTCTAGATCCTGTGAAGAACTCTAAGTAACAGAAAAAGAACTTGTCAAAAATATTCCCTCAGATTTAAGGGTGTATGTTTTACATTCTTCTTAAGTACTTGATTGTAGAAGTGATTGACTGGGTCTATTTTACAATAGCAGTCTAACTAATCTTCCTTTACATGATACTTTCCTACCTCTTCTCTTGACTTCCATGTGTGTTCTATACTACTAAAATACCAGTGAGAATATAGACAGAAACATTCAACACCACAGCTCCCATAACTAGTTAGTTTGAGACCAGTCCAGCTGTATCTACATGACAGTAACCATCCTGTAATTATGCTTTTCTAAGACTAAGTTTAGGTAACTATGATTAAACTATTGAGATGGAAAAAAGAGTAACTTACTATAGTTTTATCTTACCACTTCCATCCATCTTCTCCCTTGGATCCCAGTGTTTAATTTCCTTTCCATTAGACATAAATGTTTTGACTTTTAACTGTGAGAGACTTCAAAGCTACACATGAGTAGACAAAGCATGACCAGAAAGAGGTGGTGACAGGGCATCACAAGACTCCTGTCCACTTGGCTAGAATCACTCGCTCTCTAAAGGGGAAGGTCATGTTCAGATTGCTGGTTTGGGCCTGTTACTGGCCGATGCTGAGGAATTATTTGGGAAAGCAGTAGGTGCATGGGCCAAGTCCCACACCAGAGATCATGTTACCACTTCTGCAGACTGAGCCCATGGATTGACATTGGGAAGCTGACCTGTACTGATACAGCCTTCTGGGACTATACTCTCTCAGGCATGTATCCATTTGGTTTAGCTTTCCAGATGTATACTGGATATCTCAAAGTCAATTTTAGTACAAAATGTTTTCTGAAAATACCTGCTGTGCCTTTCAACTCCTGAAATGTAACAGGAGCACATTTGAAAGTTTTCTTTATTAGGAGAGTAAAGTATGGTGATTACATAAGCTTTAATTTGGAAGAAGTCCAGTTTACTTGAATTAATGTTTAACTAAATTTTAGGTCACTAACAATTTTAACATTTAACAAAAATGTTTGTTTCCCCAGGAGACTCCTGATCTATCACAAGTGAAAAAGCCAAACAAACCCCAAACCCACAAAATACCCCAGAGCTACAGTAGCAGTCCTGTTCCTTTCCAGAGCTCTGCCTATGGAAAACTTTCACAAATAAATCAAAAGCAAGCTTTCGTGTGTTTGCTGTGTTTTATGTTATGATTCCAATGACCGTCTTTTCAATAGTGGATCGTTTTCAGTTTATGTCCTAAAATCTTAATGTCCTAAAGTTCATTTAATTTTATGATCAGCATAAAACTCTTCTGCAGAAGAAAACAAAACAAAATAAGTGATATGGACTTGACAGACGTGGTTTAGTGGTGACTTGGTAATGCCAGGTTAATGGTTGGACGTGATGATCTGAAAGGTCTCTTCCAACCAAAATGATTCTGTGGTTCTATATGGTGTTTTCCAAGCTTTGAAGGAGTAGGAAGGGTAGTAACTATGCATTTTATTTTTCATTTTGTGTCATTAACCAAATTTGTTTAACGGATAGAAAGGATAAGTATCACATATTTTGTGTTTCTTGCTCTGTGTTTGTTTGGTTTTAGTAGCACAGCAAAAAAGAATTTTCACCACTACATTATTTCAAAAGTGGCAGCTGAAAAGAGAATTACTACTAGGAAACCACTTCAAGTTGAGATTTTTTTCAGTAGGAATTCTAGGCTCGGAATATTTTGCTTTTATAAGCTGAACTAAATCACAAAATTCATTCATTTATATATTGAAAGGACATGTTTTGCTTACATAGTCCTCTTGATATTAAAATGGAATTTTGCAGTGCAAATAATATTAAAACACTAATTATGCTTATCAGGATTTTAGGAGGTAATCAGATGGTAACGGGTGTGCCAGATTAGCTTTGAAGTAAATAATAAAATATTGTGACAGCTTTCCAAATGCTTCTTTAGAAGAGTAAAGAAAAAGCATTTTTTTGACCTTGACATTTGTTAGAAGTGTCAAGGTCCTGCTTTGGAGTATAATAACTGCAAGCACTCCGGTTAGAAATTACAAACAGATGCAAACACTGATACTTAAATGAGAGCATTACCGAGACAGTGGCTTTAGGTGTGGAAAGTGATTTTTTAGGTGAAAAGTTTAAGTTATTACATTGCCATTTAATAATAGTAGTATCTTATTTAATGTAGTTAGGAATTCTATCTAAGGAAAATTCATGATTATGGATTTTCTCCTTTAATGTTATCTCAGTTTCCTTAGGGAAAATTTCTGCCATTCTGGGCTGCCCAGGTGGGCATATCATCACTGCACCTTAATAATGCACATAGATTCACAAGGAGATCAATGAACACCAGTTTACAGTGTGATTCTTACAGAAAAGTGTTTTGATGGATTAATAACGCATTTTGTAGTAGTTACTTTTGAGCTGGATCAGAACACTTTTAGATTTCAGCAAAGGACTATACATTGCCCAAAAGATAGTATTATAATAGCTCAAAGAGAAAAAAGTACATGAACTTTAAAAGCTTGTGTAAGAGTCAGTGAAAATAATTTACCTCAATGATAATGATGATATTATTATTATTAATGATTAATAAATTAATAATGGAATCTCTACTTCTGTTTGAATCATTGCTAATGATTTAACGGAGGCTTGCCCTCTTGGTACGCACTGAATTACTATCTGAAGACTCCGATTTGCTCTGGCATTCGCTTAGCTGGGAAGAGCACTAAGCACTCGCAGCATTGCTTTCCAGCTTCCAAAACCCCTCTCAGCTTTCTGTCTGCACCTACTGCTAGCACAGCTCAGATGCTTGTGTGACAGATCATAAACTGTTGCAAATTACATTCTGGTGAATTAAGGAAAACTGAAATTGAGGGCTTGTTTACCTTAGAAAGTAGGTCTGTAAATTGGTTCATGAGCCACTGAGCCATCCCTATGTGAAAGATATGATTTTCAATAAGCAGCTGGAAACAAAGTTAGCTGAACCAAAAAAGATGAATATGCAGCTTTTCATTACACTAGCTGTAAGAAAAGTTTTTAAAATACAAAAGAATTTGTCATTCAAGCAATGGTTAGGTTGCTGGATTAACATGTCATTCAATATAAACCGTTTTATTTTAGCTTTTGGCATTTTCTAAATGTTTTTTTTTAATTAATTTTACCTTTATTTGCAAAAGAAATATTTGCTTGGATGAAAGAACTGATTTTTTTCAGCCGAAGTTATTTGCAATTTTGGCACAAACTTATGATTCATTTCTAATGTCCCAAAGTATTACATTTTTACACTGTTTTTCAGGACAAGATATTTCTTCAGCTGTGATGATAAATCCTGCAGTTTTGTACTGAAAATTAAATGTGTTCTTATTTTGGAATTAAATATCTTTATTGTTTCACTAGGTAATATAGCTAGCAATGCAGTTCTGCATCAAGGTCACAGTAAGATTATGCCTCCTAGTGCTTTAAATGTGTAAAAATTTAATGGCCTGAAAATTTAGTCTTGGTTACTGATTTTATTTATGTGTAAATTCAAGATCACTTAAGTGCAAAGCCGGCTGTAAATAACATCTTCATAGCTGGAAAAATATTTTAAAGTATGTGGTAACAATACATTTATTTAAGTGGCTATGGGTTATCTGAACTCATAATAGGAAAAGATTTTGTCTTTTCTTTCACACACAGAAAAAACACAAAGCTATTTTAACTCATATTTTTGAAGAAAACAGTGGTGAGTCTTGATATACATTTTAGAATGTAAAATGCTGTTGAATTGTCAATGTCATAATGCAGGTGGCATGTTGTGCTGAAAAATGACAACAAAGAGAATTTCATTCATCTTCATAATCTCAGGCTTCAGGGAGTAAACAGATCAGTGCTTGGATCAAGAAATAATATTTGGCTCTTCATCCAGCATTACACAGTTTACCATATGTATTCTGATTTTTTCTTCACTTCATAGTCTTAAGGTAGAACTCACTAAAAACTGTTCAGTGCTTTTGTACACTTCAGTAATACATGATCTTAGGTCTTTCACATCCTCAGCCAGCCAGTGTCCTAACCACAGGAGCACAGAGCCAAGCTGCTTCCTCTAAATATATATCTCCAGTTGAAATTAAGCATTATGGCATAGACATTTTTGTGTGAACATTCAGAAGGACTGAGATTAGTTTCAATCAAAACAATATGTACCCTACTTCCTGTGTTAAAGAGCTTGATTTTCAATCCCCAAATGCATATTTGAATATTGTCTTTCAGAAGGGACTATTCCACTATATATATATATATATATATACACCCAAAAAATTCTGAAATCTTGGAAATGTGATTTTAGTAATGAAGTAATCATTTGAATGTTTGTTTGTTTCAACTCCACAGAGACTCTTTTCATTTAGAAATTAGCAAATTATTTTGCGTAGAAAACAAGCACAATGGAATCCTGAACTTGACAGAGATCCACACTAATATAAATTTTTAATACTAATAATTCCTAGTATACTAATTACATAGAGTAGACATTGTAATTATACCATAAAGCACTAGCTTTAGATAAGAAGAACATATTTATCATACTGCCTGAAAATGCTCACCACACACATCTACGCTATTAAGAACATGTAATACTAATACTGAACCAGCTCCAGATAGACTGACACAAGCTAGTCCACACAGCACAGTGCAGTAATCATAATTATTGAACCTGGACAAAAGTCTGTTTATCTGCAGCACTTTAGGTGTTATCTGGAATAGCTTAATTTATATGTGACTGTAAACTGTCATCAAATGGGGCCATTTTCTTTCGTTCCCTTCAGTCTGGGTATTCTTTATGAGATCAGTTCTCAGATCTGTCTCACCACGAAGTTATACCACAGCTGCTGTTAGTACAAAGATGGCTGGAAGGCGGAGAACTCTTCCATCAGAAAACAACTTCTCTGCTGCCTTTGACTGTTGACGGAACTGAATCTCCAGCTCTGCCTAAGAGAAGGGATATATTTCTACAGGGATGTCACTGTGATCATATGATTCAAGTGCTGTTCATTGCATACTGTGATAGGACCAAATCTGTTACTCATGCTAGATCTGTCTTTTCCTAGTTATGCATTTATATATGCTCCTTGACCAAAACAGTTTTCTTCTTCTGTAATGAGACATCATATCCTTTCCTCAAATTACATCTATTTTTTTTTGCCTGGCATTTTTGTCTTGCAATGAACCTTTAATCAAAATGAAACCAAGTAAAAAATATTCTATAATCTTCAGCAGAGGAGGATTTCACTCTGCATATTTACTCTGAAAATAACAAACAATTTATCTTCAGTATTGTTTTTTAAGCACTTGAGATACATATCCAGTACAACAGCAAAATGTTCCTGGGCATTAGGACTCTGTAGTTTAATGAATAATTTATTGAATGTTCACATGCCCTTCTGAGAGAAGAGGGGCAATCTGAAACAATCCTAAATGGGATTACTGTGAATAGTATGTTGCTGCTGGCTAAGAAGGATAACTGATTACACTACAGAGCAAGAAGTATCCAACCTCTGTCCCACCATGTGTATGTGGTTCAGATGGCTCTTTATCACAAGCGAAACAATCACATGGTTAGGTTCATGCTCAAAAAGTATTTACTGGTATATCAATATATGGCTATACTATGACTGGTATATTCTCTAGGGAACATACATTTCAATATATATTCTGTAGAGAATATAGACTGTAAAGAGACTGCACATGTTTTTGAATGGAAACATACATCTCACAGAAAGACTGAGGAGTCTTTGCTCCATGATTATTGGCTGCTTTGTAAAGAGCGTGAACAGAGCTGTGCTACAGGAACATGGAATTCAAATGTCTTCCAGTAGTGACAGCAGTCCTACACTCCTGGAAAGGAGCCGCCAAAGCTTGACAGCCTTTGTCATCATCACCAGTCCACACACACAAATGGATCTGGGTCAGGGAACAGACTGCACGCTGCCTAAAAAAGCTTTGTTTTCTTATAAATGTCCATCAAAAGATTGATGTCTAGAAATATCCTGTGGAAGCTATACAGTACTGCTGCACATAGCACAGCATCTCTGGAGGCTGCTAGAAGGAGCTCAATATCTCCCCTGTTATATACAGTCATTTCAAAAGCTTAATCAATGCCTAAAAGCATATAAAAATAGCTTGAGGTTGTTCTTCATTCAACTATCCTAGAAATCTATGCCAAAATGTACTGGTGAAATAGAACTGTTAAACAGAAATACTTTCTTTTATTTGGGTAAATGAGTGAGGTGGAGAATGCTATGTCAGATGATTGTGAGTAGCAGTAGGACTGAAAAGAGTATCTATACGATTCAGTGTATAAATGTTTCTTCAAGGTTATCTGCTCATTCATGCATTCTCTTGCCTGTTTCATGTCTATTTGTGAGGACCTGCAATGAAGACATATGGAGTCTGTGAGTTCTTGTTGGGATGAGACTGCTGAGTGGAAAGCATGCCATGAACAGCTGACAAATCGCTATCGTACCACTCTTATAAGCTACCTTTACCTTTCCCCTATCCATGAAACTGTAGTGTTCATGCAGATTGTTGCGAATCCAGGTTAACTATCAATGAATTTACTGAGTTTCCTTCCTACATCAGTAGTTGCAAAAAATGAAGAGAAAGAGATGTAGTTCTACTGTATGGAAATACCCAGATTTTATTACTCTCTTTCTTTGTTAAAATTTCAGATGAGATCTGCAAATGATATTTGGGCTCAGCACAGCCCTATGTAATGAAGCAGAAATGTCCATTGGAGAAAGAAAAGCAAAAGGAAGAGTAATTGCTTTCTAAGATCTTTGAAATTAGAGTGACAGGCATTAACTCTGCACGTTAGATAGGATGGTTTTCATGTTCACTGCTATTCTTACTGGTTTGTGAATGCCTGGATAAGTGATCTGTACTAATGGAATCAGTTATTCTTCATCCTTTGAATGCCCAAGGACCCTGAGTAACAGACTTAGATAGAGTAAACTCCTGACCTCCAAGCAAAGCAAAACATTCAACTGAGTGAGAAGAGTAACAGCAAATTGCAGGATAAGAACAATCAAGAATGGATTGTCCATTAGCTGTAACTTTTAAAGCTCTACTGCACTCAACTTGCAGTAATGAAAAAAAAAAATTTAAGGGGTTTTTTTTTATGATTTTGGTTCTATTTGGAGCAACCTCTATCTCAACAGTGAAGTTTTGCATGATTGGTTCCATTATGTCTAGTACTGATAGGCTGAATACTTTCATCTGCATAATGCTGTGATGGAGTATAATTAGCAAAATGCTATTTTGAGTCTGAAGTAGCTTTCTGTTGCCCTACCCATCTCAAAACTATTGTCTCATTAAGGAGCTGAAAATGATACTGTGTCTTCTCTCAGCAGTTCAACTTTTGCTATATTTGACCAAGTGAGCTAAAATACAGTGAATTAAAGTAGCATATTGAAACACTTTCCTAAACACTCTTTTAATATAGCCATCCCAGAGAGCACAGTCTCATAAATAGCTCAGAGAGAGCAATTTATATTTGCCGTTATAAAATGGCTGCAGCTCACTGAAACACCGCTCAAATTCTTGTCACATATTTGCATCCTCAAGGACCTTAAACAACGCAATCCATTAGCTGACATCAGTTACTCTGTAGCCATTATTAACCATTATTAGACTATTCCAGTAGTCCAATGCTGGTTATGTGATCTTGCTGTCAGATCAAGTAAGTACCTGGCTTCCATGAATGAGTTCCCAATTCATTCGTAGCATGAACTGCTATACTCTTTATCCTGCCCTAAGAGTTAGGGAACACCTAGGATGTCACCGCCTCTGTGCCTCAAAGGAGTATACTCATGGTATAACCTATATGGTGAATAAAGATACAGTGCAGCTGTGAAAAGATGAACAACAGCTCAAATGAGGGTATTACACTTGAAATACTTCACTGGTATAATTACAACATCTTTCTAGAACTAGCACTTCTGATAACCTTCTCAGGAAAATAAGGATCAGGTGTCCTTATCTGATTACAGTAAATGACCTACGGGCATCCCAGTTAAGCAAATTACTATCCCAATTAAGCAGCAGTTCTTGCTGATAAGTACCATTAGGTTTAATTCCATTCCTTGGAAAATGTCTTGATTAAGGCTATTTCTCAGTTTAGTTGTATGTAATCTAATAGTTAAAGAAAAAAAGAATGACATTTGAAGCAGAAATTAGAAAGAAAAGTTGAATAAATTGGCAATATGAGCATAGGTTTGGATGAAATGCATCCCAGCAAGCTCTGAAGAAACTAGGAGGAATATTGTCACAATTGCTTCAGTTAGTTTTCGCGTCTCACAGAGAACAAAAGAGTAAGTCCTATGAAATATGTTGGGTTTTTTTCTTTCATTTAAGATAGTATCTGTTTATTATAAGAAAATCAAATGCCTGGTCATAGAGAAAGATTTAGAAGATGGTTAGAAACTGAAGAGAAAGAAAAATGTGAGCTACTTGAAAAAGAAACTTTTCATAAGGGCACATCATAGGAGATATTTCTTGCAGCTGAGGTAGAATTTCTTGTTGAAATAGGATAGTTACTGATAGGCTATGCAGTGTGTTTGACCTGGTGAAAACGTGGTAAGCAGGAGAGCAAGTTCGATCTAATGTTTTGAGTTACAGCAAAACAGTATCTCCCATATTTAACTCAACAAGAACTGAGTATTTTGTTGCTGTGTATTAATGTGTAATGGGGGGTACGGGAGGGGTGAGGAATGACTTATGCTGGAACATTTAATGAGTTCCGAATAATTATTTTTTTATCTTCCTGGTACTTTACACTAATTCTAAAGTAAAGTGTTACTACTTAAAACTCAGAAAGGTTTGTTTCCTGAAAAGATTAAAAAGAAATAAAAGTGCAAGTAGCAAGATGGAAGCATGGTAGGTAAGGAGAGACATAGGTGCAGAAGGAAAAAATTCCAGTCTAGAAGCAAGGTCTTGCCAAGAGGGTAGCAGAAGGCAGCCAAGTACACAGATCCTGTAGGGAACAGTGCTATTACAGGGTGTGGTGCTGGTCGGAATTTTCTAACCCTTTCCCATAGCCTTTTTCAGGAAGTGGAGTGACTTTACTAGTATGTTTGTTGAAAGAAAATACATTCAGTACAGCTAAAATATTATACCCCTAAGAGCTCACTGTTCATACTGAGAGCATTATAGATGAGCAGCTTGTGATTTTTAAATCACTTACCAAATGTCCCAGAAAAACTGCTAGGAATCTTCTTTACTGCTATGGCAGTATAGATTTAGGGGCAGAGGGAGTTTTCTGAGGTCTCCTGGTCCATTCCTTGCTTCAGGCAGGGCTAATGACAGGTCACGTTGCTCAGGGCTTTGCCCTAGTACTAACTGGGAAAAGGAGGTGATAGCAAAAAATCTGTGGAGATACTTTATGCGCTATCAAGCCCTACAATTCTCTCATTACTGTCAAAGGATATAAAACCAATGCTTACTTTAATTTGTGTTCTTACTGAATCTCTGAAATATTTAAACAGATGGTTTACTTCTGTCCCAAGATTTGTCTATTCCAATGGGTATTTTAAGCTGGGTAAAGGTTTTCCTTACTTTGGGCAACTCTGGAAATGTCAAAAGATATGTATTCACATGTAATTTAAACATAGCCTGTCTTCTGAAACATGAAATCCTTCTACATTCAAAAGCTCACTGAAATAAATGTGACCATATTAAATACAGCTTCTGGTCTACCTGAAACAAATTATCAGTAAAATTGAGATTATAAGCTTGCTAGTTGTTCAGTGTTATTTTTTATAGCAGAGAGAAGAAAAAAACCCTCAGCCCTCCCCCCAGAAAACACCAACCTATGCGTACTCTCCAAAATATGGTTAGTTTCTGTATTTCTGCATCAAACACTCCAAAAGAGATATGAATGTTTTGAAATAATATTTTATAACAAATTGTTGTTGCTGTGTTTTACTTACAGCTCTGTCTAAAGTCCTCCTGAAAAAGTAGAGTACCTAAAGAATATACTGTACCACATAAAACTAGTGGCAAAATGCATGGCCAAAAGCACATGCTTTTATATAATAATGATGCGTATGACAGTCTGGAGTGCAATAGCATATCTTGCATAACAGATGTCAATAGTTATACAAGCAGCAAAATACTTGACACTTCCAGGAATGTACAGTGCAGCACATGAAGTATAAATTCCAGTGTATTCCCACTAGTTAAAAAAAAAATGATGAAAAGACTGCTTGTAAACTAGAATCCAATTTCCCAGGCAATCTAAGCAATTGTAAACAAAATACTCCAGTAGAGAGTGGTATGGTCAGAGACGAAAACATAATCTAATACATCACTGCACATAACTTTCCTCAGGATGTGACACACTATAAAGGTCATTAAGCCCATCACTACAGCCTAACATTTTGTAGCAGAATATGATCTTCCTTGTTTGTGAAGCATATGCTGAACAGAAACGAAGTAGGGGGTTGGTTGTTATTTAAAGCTGACAGCCAAAATAACCCTTAGTGCTCTGCCTTCAACTCCAAGTGACTAAATGTTCAAAGATATGCTTGAGGGACCTATAGCTGTGTGGTTTGAGAATAGATATCAAGGCTGATAACCCTAGGTGCCATCCATCCTTGTGCTTTTTTACTTATTATCTTCTCACTCATAGCTGCATTTTTTTTCAACAATGTGGTTAAATAAATATACTTAAAGTCCACTCCTTTTACAAAAATAGGACTTTTTATTCAAAAAAATCTCTTCTCAAATTTCAGGCTGCCTTGAAACACCACAGATTCCCCTCACAATGAATGCCATCTCAACTGTCCACATCTGTGTACTTTCCATCAAAGAAAATTAAGTGGCTTTCTACCCTTGATAAAAATCTGAATGTTGGTACCACCTCTTTGCTGCAATCAGGAAACATTAATCTAAACAAACTCAATTTATTTGCTATTAACTACTGAATGCTACATTTATTTATTTATTTATTTATCTATTTTGTCATAGAGAAATGAAAGGTTGGAAGGGACCTGTGGAGATCATTGAGTCCAACCCCCCTGCCATGCAGGACCATAGAATCTAGAGCAGGTTATACAGGAACACATCCAGACGGGTCTTGAAAATCTCCAGAGAAGGAGACTCCACAACCTCTCTGGGCAGCCCCTTCCAGTGCTCTGTAACCCTCACAGTAAAGAAGTTCCTCCTCATGTTGAGGTGGAACTTTCTGCGCTCTAGCTTACGTCCATTGCCCCTTGTCCTATTGTAGGGCACAAGTGAAAAGAGGTTGCCCCTTTCTTCTTGACACCCAGCCCTCATATATTTAGACACATTAATTAGATCCCCTCGCAGTCTTTTCTCCAAATTACGTAAGTAACACAGGAATAAGTATTCATATTTAAAGTAGCATAGCACTATAGATCAGGGAAGTACACTGATAAAGTGCCTAAGATTCTTGGTACAAGCAATAAAAAAAAAAATCAAGTAATTTGAACAGCAAACCTAAAGCATAATTTTCTAAAGCATGAAACCTACAGCACGTAGACCTTGAATGTAATGGACAAATCAGACTGTGGTTTTAAATCCACCCGAGCCTCATTAAATTTTTGGAATTGGATAATTGCTTGCCTCTGTCTTTCACAACTACAGAATATCAATGCAGTAGCCCTTGAGTACTCCAAGTGGATGCTTTGGGGAAAAGATAGCTAACAATCTTTAACCAAAATCATTAGGCAAATACTTACAATGAATAGATTATTGTTTAAAGTCAGGATTGAATAATGACTTTTTAAATAAGTTATGCTAAGGGACTGATCCACCCAATTATTGCATGTGGGAATCATGTTTCTAATGTTAAACAAGCTCTTCTGCTGATATAAAACTGCTAGAAAAATACCCCAAATGTTGAGCTTGTTGTGTTTAAATTTTGCAAAATTAAGAATTTAAGTATGTGAAAAAGTAGTATAGAGTTATATATTCAGTTCTATTTTAAAAAATACAGATGCATAATGACTGGCAACAACTATTGCAGAGTAGCAGGTATATAAGATAAAATGGATTCAGAAAAAGGAGATATATGGGAGATTAGTAGTAATGGTATATGAAAACATGTAGTGCCTTAGAGATGAAGGAACTATTCCAACCTGAGCATCACCTGCCTTCATTAGAGTTGTCAACTGAAGTCAGGGCAAGTTAAGGCCAGGCTTTTAAGAAGTTCCCTGCTGGCAAAATTTTTTGCTTTTCACATGAAGTGCCTTTGGGAAATCATGACCCAAGGAAGCCCCAGAGGAAGACGGAAAAGTGAAGCCTTCTTCAGTGAAGAAGGCTGTTGGGGTCTTGCAAGTGTATCTGTTCAGGTCCATACACATCTGTTTCCTGAAATGTTTCTTCTGTAACGAGAAGTAAACAGTGTGAGAGGATGCAGGATCTTCTTCAGAGGAAAATGGACTTCGGGTCTCCCAGTTTTTATCACAAAGGATTTACCTGAGCATGAACATGGGAATTTTTGTGAAGGTGAGGTGGTGTCTTCTGGGTTGCATGAGCAGAGGGTTGCATAACACAACAGTTCCCATCAGGGAGGTTATTTGGGACGTGTAGTGTGACTAATAATGACCATCAGGGTGACAGGATTAATAATTTTATCCATGTTTAATGAGCATAAATAAATGGTGGCTAGTGCCCACAGACAGTGGAAATGTGGGCTCAGAGTTACAAAACATAGCTGAGATGTTCATTGCATCCCAATATTTTCCTTGGTACCTAACAAAAACATAAGAAAGTGATGAAGGACTGCTTTTCGTCTTTGCTTCATGATCTTTTTCTGTATTTTCTTTGAGACTTGTTTGGTTTAGAACCCGGAGCTTCCAGGAATATGTCCTAAACATTACACTATGATTGTCATTATATTTTTGCTTTTGTTTGTCCAGTGAATTTCAAATTATTTCCTTTGTTATCACAGCATAGAAGAGATCAAATATGTCACTCATTTCCCATGTGGCCTAGTTGTGTAGAACACTTGACAGGAGTGAATGAAGCAGAGAATGGAGGAAGCATAAGTTTAAACACTATTAGAAAGGAAAGCTGGTCTTCTCACATGTCCTGTTAGAGTTTTCAACCACTAGTTAGGACCTCCTCATTAAAAAAAAAAGTAAAATTGAAGTTGCAGCTTAAATTTGATGTGTCAACTTCTATCAGAGTTTGGTAAGCATGTTGAACTTGGAGAAATGTCATAAATTGAGATGTTTGATAAATCAAGAAATCAGAAAACCTACTGTCTGCAATTCGGACAGTGACATGATGATATTTCACATGTTTGTATTCACTCTTCAGAGGCATTTACATGGGAATAATATTGCCAATTTATACTCCCACAAATGGTTTTGTTCTCCTCCCCCTCTTTTAGAGGCGGCGTCATTTCAGAGCTATAATGACCCTGACAGACAAATAAAGATGTATTGAATTTTAAAAAGAGTAATTAAAAACTAATTTTTTAGTCACTATCCCATAATTTTGTGCGATTCATGGCAGTTTTGAAGATAGGAACAAAATAGCTTTTTTCTCGCTCCTCAGCTTCTAATCTGAGCTCATTTGCCACTTCCCTCCTCTCACTAGTCATTGATGTCACTGTACATTGTGCCTTTCCGTCTTCCCCTTGTCCACCCTAGCAATTCATTCACAGCTCCCCTTTTACGCTATCTCACCTACAAACCTTTTCCTTAGTTAATAGTTATTATTGTTTAAAGGCATTCTCAAAACTTACTAATTTCAGATTTATGTTTGTAGAGTTTTACACAGCATAAAAATAGGATTATCCAAGCTCCTCACACAGAACCCATGTGAAGTTTTTACTGCATTTTATATTTGCACTACTACAGCTAATAAATGTGGGGCATGAAACACTGGTGACAGAAACACTTTCTATGTGTTTTCTTCCTTTTTTCCTTAATAATACCACAATCTTATCTTAAGCTTTGCAACTTCTTACAGTCATTTTATGTGATGTATGAAGTTGGATTGAAAGTATTTATGGATAATGCAGAAAATGGAAAAATATGTTTTTAAGCTTCCATCATGTTTTAATGTGAAAATTTTCCTGGAAAAATTATGCATAAATAGCAATTTCTTAGTCTTTTTTTAAAAGTAGCTTGAGAGAAATTTCTATCCATATATTAAATATAAAAGATTCTTCTTTTTTCTTTATGATTTAACGTTCATTTTATTTACACATTTTAGGGCACATCTGTTTCACACAATTAACACGGTAAAACAATCTGCAGAACTTAACAATATATTATGACTAAGCCTGTTAGCTGCACTAATGAGGTTTACTGCTTGCAAAATTTAAAAGAGGGGGGCACAGAGCTGAACCACATGAACAATCTAACTGAGATTTGTGTTAGCTCAGACATCTCAATCATACACAATTTCCCACTGTAGGCTTAGGTAATGCCTTTGAAAGAGTAGATTAGTTTATATCTGATTCAGTACTTATTAATTTTCTTTATGTTTGTTATCCTGGTGAAGACTGGAACCAAGTGAACCTCTTTTAGGTTCAGTTGGGATGGTGAGGTATTTCTGCTGATAAGGGATCATGTATTTTTAGCATTTTTATTATAAATTAAGAACAAGAGATAAGAATGAATCTTCATTGTATGAAACAATAAGGAAACGTAACGGGTCAAAATGTTACAAAAATCTGAAGAATATTAAAAAAAGGTGGCAAACTACAATAGCTAATGTAGAACCTCTTCCCCAAATACTGAGCTAGGTTTGGTGGGGGGTTTTTTCTATGTTTTTTTCCCTCTATCTGTTCATTGATTGTGTTTTCACATGGTCTAGTTCTTTTTGTTAAAAGCAAGGCTTCACCTACATGTCTTAGTTTAGTCCCACTGGCAGCTTTGGCACTTATGTTTTCCATGCCCTCCATACTTCTCTCAGCTGTGTATACTTGAATGAGTTTAACTTTGCCATGTAATCATCATGGGTGACAATAAGAAAACATATTTAAACTTAATTTGTATGCAGGCAAGAACATTTGGAAGAAACAAAGAACATGGGAGAGAACATGGATTAGAGTATGTCAAGAGATAGAATATACTTTACTCTTTGAATGTAAGCATATGACTATGTAAACAATTATTTGCTGATCCTCCAGTAGATGGGTACTTGATGCATCAGTGGAAAGTTAAGTTTGATTGAACTGAACAATTTTACAATAGAACATATAGTATATGTAGTAGACCTGTAGTATATGTATGCATATATATATGCTACATATAGCATCAGCAATTGATTAGCTTTTACACTAGCCATTATATGCGGTTCCATTTCCCGTTGCTACAAAGACACTAATGCAAATTTAGCCCCACTGATGTAGAAGATTGCACTCTTCCTCTGTAACTGTCATGGAATCCTGACACAGCTTTCATTAGACAGGAGGTATGGCCAGAAATTCACACCTGTGACATTTGCCTCCTTTTGGGTTTTCACCTGGGGACAGACACATTAAAAGCAATATCTCCTCCACTTGCCAGAAATTATCTAGATTGTCAGGGAGTTTTGGTTTGTATTTTTTGAGCACAATTGTGGTTTCATGTTGCAAAGGCAGGAACTGAAATGTACTTGTCAGAACACAGCACTCCCTGAAAGTGTGGTTATTTGCAAATTGATATGGGTAACACTATATTTAAGAGCTGTATGTAAGAGTATGGCTCTTAAGAAGATAACGTAATTCAATATTCTTTTAGCAGAAATGTGATACTGTAATCTAATAGTGCTGTAAAAACATAAAAGGGTGAAATATATTTATCTAGTTTTATTTTCTGAGGCTTTCTATGATTCTAGAATGAAGGCATGATTCTTTTTCTGATATTGTCATTTAAGTATCAGATTCTTTGAATCTGTCTTGTTTCTTTAAGGCTTTCTTTAAGAAAAGAAATTATGAAATGTCCTTAAGATTAAATAAATACGCAGAGGCTTCATTTAAGTAATACAAAGAAACATTGAAGAGTTAAGTCACAAAGATCCTAGCAAACAATCCTGTAGTCGAATGATAAAAAATAAAACTAGAGACCTAATGTATTATGTTGTTATGGCAACTGAATATTTAGATTTAATTTTATGTAAGCAGAATTTTGAAGATTATCCTGGGCAAATACAGTAAACGTATTTGCAAACAAATTAAATATTCCTATCCAGATATTCTATCTCTAGTAATCATCAGTAGTGTTTACTGTAGAATTATCTAATGTTTTGGATTCCCAGTGACTTTATCATTAATCTGGTTTTGTACAATTTTATTGCATGTTTTTGGCAGCTGACCAGTCATCCTTCTTGTTGTTCAATCTGATTTCAGCCAGTAGTGGGTTTAGATTTTATTTTTCTCTACTGCAGATATATGTTCTTTTTTGCCTGCCTCAGCTGTTGCTTTAAACAACAGCTATTACCCTGTCATCTATAGACTAAGCTGCCTTGTGGTTTCATGCCCTGTGAACAGTGTATGATTCCTTTATTCCTCCACTTTTTTTCTTATACCAGGGGCAATCTCTGTTGCGAGCAACAATTTATGGAAGTATATGTGAACGGAGGACCTACCTTATGTAGTTTAGGTTATTCTGTGCTGATGGAATTTATAAGAAGCCGATCTTTATAGGGTGATCCCTGGTGTTTATTTAGTTTCAGTTCAAATGCACAAAGCAGGCTTTTTTAATCCAGTGCCACAACGTAGTTGAACAAATGCTGAGTATACTTAGCATGTAAAGAATAGTGTTATTTTCGGTTACAGAGGAGATTAGAAAAAATATTATTTTGATATACAGTTTTCAATACTGATTTTTGTTTAATATTTTGCCTTTAACCGAGTTTATAGTTTTCAGTATTAAATTTAATAAGAAATTGCATTTCAAATGTAGTTGGTCTCTGAATCATGAAAAAAATTAGAATTTGGCTGAATTAACTGCTTTCTAATGTATATTGTCTTGTACTGAGTAACTTCATGTACTAAGTCAACTGAGTTTTCTAAACAGTGATTGGCTCCTTTATTAGTGGCTGGATGAAAATTAGAAAAATTTGACTGCCTTTGAGTATTATTCTTTACTACTGTGTGCCAGACCTCATTCTTTTATTTAGTTTTACATTCTCAGCTTCAGTAGTGTTTCTGTTTCTCAGTTATGAACATTTTCCCCACTTGCAGAAGAAAAAAAATAGAAAAGAACCTTGCAAGAGAAATCACATTGTTTTCCACACACATTAGGAAATGTGATAAACAGAGTCATTAAATATATTTGCAAATTTTCCTCCAGGGCAAAGTATACTTGAGCAGAATACTTTTTTCAAATTTTTCACTGCAGTAGGAAGGCAAAATGGTTATGTAGTCTACCTTAGAGAGCTGGAGAAGTGTGGGTCTGTCAATTAAACTGGTTAACACATACATAGGCAACAAGGAACAAGTCAGCAAAACCAGAGAAGTTATAGTTGATGGAATAACTAGCACTACTTCCGGTAGAGAACAGGTATTTCTATATGTTTATGATGCCTTCTCAACAGTTAGTGAGTGCACTAACTAGTGTGAATTTATACTTCTGAAAATTTGGCTCATTTTCCACATCAGATTGGTACATGTACATTGGCAATAACCTATTTGAGATTGAAACAAACAGCTGCAATTCATGTGTAATAGACCTGCCTATCTGATAAAACAACCTTCAATAGTCTTGCAACAGATTAATGTTAAATATAACGTGTAAATCATAAACATGAACCACCAGGGAGATAGCTGCTATAATTTTAGTTATGTTATAATAATTTGAACTGAAGCAGTCGCAAACTGAAATCTGTCTTATAGTACTGAGATTTTTTACATAGGATACAGGAACATATTTTGATATTGCATTATATAGCCTTTCAATGAGATATTGATGACTGGCTGTTGTAGTTTCCAGCATGTAGCACGCATGAAACAAAGCACATGGCTTGAAATGTTTGGGTACTAATTGTTACTGAAATACTTATATTTTCGTTTGTGATTACCTAATATTTTGAACAATCTTAGTAAAAAAGCTAGATCTATTTTCATGAGGTAAGAGATCAGAATTTTGTGTTAAAAGATAGATTTTATGTAAAACCACAGAGTTAAACAGTGGTACTATGTTATCATAGGGCTAATGAATCACTAAGTGTAGTCATAGTTTACACATTATGTTTATAGATGTTTATTATTTCATTTCAAAATATCCTTCTTTCATTTTTTAAAAATACCTAATTTATTTCTAATAACTGCATTAAGTGGAATCAATGAACCATATAATCTATCATCAATGGCAGTCAGTGTTAGTGGTGTTCATACTAACATCTGTTCCTCACAGGAGGAAAAGTTATAGCGGATAACTGTGAACTAGCTACTGCATCTAAGAAGATTCTTCATATTCTCAACCCTTACTGAGTACACTAATTAATGTGAATTTATATTCCTGAAAATTTGGCTCATTTCCACATGTGCATGTACATTGGCATCTTTTAGAAAGCATTGGTATCTTTCCAAAGTGTCTTCAGTTTAGTTCAAGAATCTTTGAAACTCAGGACTAAAGTACAATTAGCTGATTTCCAAACTGAAGTCATGAATATTGAAAGCTGTTCTTTTGATCATTATTTATTATTATTTATTTTCATTTATACTAACAAAATGGCTTTTGTGTAACAAGATGGTTTTCACCCAGATGTTCATCAGTTTCTGATTTGAATAATGCAATTTAAGAACATCTAAATGCACACTACAGTGTAAAATAATAGTTTGCATAGAACATTCATTTGACACTTCTTAATAATATCCTCTGTCTCCCTACACACTTCAAGCAGATTTAAAGCATGTTCTCATAAATCATCAAATGATTTTTGTGGTTGGTAGTGTACTTCCCCAGAAGTTCCATTTCAGGTGGTATTAGACTATAAATGCTCAGAGATTGCTTTGAGTGGTCAAATCAACAACTGTCAAATTAGTTTATAAAAGCAATAATGAATCTTCAGTCTTGATAATCTATTTTGAATACTAAAGAAGTAATTTATCCAACTCTTTGTAAACACAGGCACCCAAAATAGCATAGCAATTCTATGAAAATATCTCTTTGGCAAAACCTCCTATTAATTTCAACAGAATGTCTGTGCTGTTTGTATAAACTCCAGCAATTGATTGTATTCTTTGAGCTAGACATCTTGACAGAGTACTAGTTGGACAAAATAATAGTCTAGACTAAATCTGAAGGAAGCTTTATAATTTCAGAAAAATGTAACGCATAATGGAAAGCATATTCAGAAACAATTCTCCGATGCTTTCTTCATTGTAGATCCATAGTTACCTGTAATTTTAAGTATCCCCAAATTGAACTATTAAAATATATTTTTCTAAACTAATCTATCTCAGACCTAACTTAGCAGCATGCGCTCTGATTTTGTCCAATAGAGTTCCTTTTGCAGAGGGAAACTCTACTTGTTACCATCTTCTGATTCACTTATTTTAAAATTTTCCTAGAGAAAGAGGAAATTATGAAAAAATACGTTAAAGTTTATCTGTGTGTGTGTACCCAGTGTTTGTTTTAGAATAGGATAGAAGTTGTAATGACCTTATTGTTCAAAGATAAATTCTGTTGAACCTTCAGGTACAAGTTGTTCCTCAGGACTGTTAGGCTTTAGTTCAATGTCTATTATTTACTACCAGTAAGCCTCAGGAGAAAAATTATATTGGCCTTTTGGCTTTTCTGAAACATGACAAAGATCTAGTGGTTTGAGTAGCTTTAGCTTTGGCCTTCCTTCATTATTTCAAATAATGAGTGTTAGTAGAACCTAGTGTATTAATTTTAGTTCTTGGACATTAATTTGCTCTAAACTGTTAGAAGAGTTTATATTTCAGCTTAGATCTCTTAAGAGAGCCAGTAACCATTGCAATCAGGAGATAAGAAATATTCAATGACTGTGCGTAAAATACTGAGTGGATTGCATTCACACTCTCGGCTTCTGGCCAAAACCAGATGTGGCAGCTTGTGTTGTTCAGTCCATCTGGAAACTGGCTATAATGTGATAACTTCATTCCCCCACACAGCCAGTAGTTGAATTGCCACAGCCTACAAAAATGAGTATAATGTCTTGGGGAAAAAAGCAAGACAAAAGAACCTGAAGATTGTATTCAAATATAGATAGACTTTGGTAATGACCACAGTATTTTAAAGTCCTTCAGGACGCTATTAGGTAAGTGACATGACTAACACATTCCCAGAAAAGGCAGAACTCAATGTTATATGTGGTGTAGTATATTCTTCAAGAAATTATTTTTGTATTTTTATTGAATTTTTTGTCACTGCACAGTACTGTGTGTTAGAAAATGCAAGTTTTAAAAACTGTGTCTTGTACTTCAATTCTGCATGTCTTTCTCTGCTGTGGATATTTACAGGGACTTAGGTGAATAATAGAGACTGTGCTTGCAGTGTTGTGTATTTCTACTTGTTGGCATGAAATAACCAGACAGTGGGAAATATTACAGCCTTTCAGTTGTAATAAACCATAGTCAGGTTTGATTTTTTTAATTGTGGCAATATCTAGAGATTGCAATTATATAAGAAGGGCTTGTGATTTATAGACATGATACAGCATGGGAGGCAGTATATCCAGTTTTGCATACTACTATGTTCATATTTCTTTCTTTTTTATAAAATTTTTCATGAAAGTTTGATAGTTTTTGTCTTGGTTTGCTTTTTTTCTCCTCAGCCAAACACATCTTTCTTTTGTGTAACTGTTATTTTTGCTGAAGACTTCCTGCATTAACATATACATGTTCAGTCACTAATAACATGAGTCACCTCAAATCATTGGTGAGAAGGAAGAGCATTTTCATAGAATCATAGAATGAGGTGGGAGGGGACCTCTAAAGGCCATCTAGTCCAACCTTCCTACAATAAGCAGGGACATCTCTAACTAGGTCAGGTTGCTCAGAGCCCCATCAAGCCTGACCTTGAATGTCTCCAGGGATGGGGCCTCCACCACCTCTCTGTGCAACCTGTTCCAGTGCTCAACCACCTTCATACTAAAGACCTTTTTCCTAATGTCTAACATAAATCTACCCTTTTCTAGCTTAAAAACATTACCCCTTGTCCTGTCTCTACAGACCCTCAAGAACAGATCTCCCCTTGCCTTCTTATAGGCCCCTTTCAGGTATTGGAAGGTCACCATTGCCAATCGTAAAGCCTGGCCTTTTTTTATTTTCATAATATAAAAGATCTGATCTTAAATCTCACTGCTCAGTCAAGTGGTTTTATTTCTACCTATAGTGCTTTTCCACTTGTGTCCTTAACAACAAAGTTCTTGCTATAAAACATATTATACTGGAATTTTTAGTGTATTATTTCTATCAGTAATTTGCTATTTGTAGAAGCATCTCCAAACAAACAAAATCTGCTAAGTAAAACGAAATTATTTTGTTACTTCATGCTGAATACATGCAACTATAAATGAGTTAGACAAACGTGTTATCTTCATGAGGTGGTATCTTTTGCTATCTTGTTCAAAGAAACATTTAGATTACCAGTCTTTGAACATTTTTCAAATACATAGTAAGTGATTTAACTGTCAATTAGTTTATCTTCACACTTGTAATGATGCTTTGTAAGAACAGTATGAAGCAAATGTGATGATCCCGTACAGCAAAACAATAGATTTTTTGAAACCCCTGGAGCAAATAGACCAGTCACTTTGTTTGAAAGGAAGCTTACACAAGGTCTGATTTCTTGGGTATTCATTCTCAATCTCTGAATTCTGAAAGTCAAGGGATAATAATACTTGCATTCTCATACTGATCTTTTTTTTTTTTTTTACTCTCAGCAAAGATCTTGATTCCCTCCATCTCCTTAGCTGAATGGTGGTATCCTTATCAAGAGGTTCATTGGGATTAATTTTTTTATTGCTATCTCCATGTTTTCTATATTTGTGAAAAAGTTGTTTAGACTGGCTCAATGGCACAGAATTTTAACATTATTGCTGAATTTGCTTTTCCTACATACTGCTTGAGCAATTGCAAGTTTTATTTTGTAGGAAGAATATTGACAATGTGTTTCCTGCTATAAATAACCTTTTGTGATAATCTACTTTGTTTTTCCTCTGACCTTCTGGTTAATCTCTTACCTTCAGTGATGTATTCACTTTTTAATTTTGTTTTAGAAAGAGATCCATAAAATGCATGGTTAACATCATGCATTTCTCAATGTACCATATTAATCCACCGAACTAAATCTGTACATATTAATGATATTACATCTACACTAGTATTTCACAGAGGAGTAAAACGTGTTGGAAATAATCTAATCTGATAATTATATATCTTTAGGAAACACATATTGATAGTTTGTATATATAATTTTTTGTCTTGAAATATAAGCAGACAAAAAGATGGCTAAATGGAGGGAAATATCACAACCTTACCAACAGGAATAATTGATACAGAGATTCAAGTTATTTCTCAGCTATTTGCCTCCAGTCAACATAGCTGCCAAGATTGTGAAAGGCTTTTCCATCTTCCTGGGATGGATATACTTTTGTCTGTCTCACATCTCTATGTTCTTGTTAGATATGGGCATATATCCATCTCCCAGCTGGGGACCCAAAGCTGGGACACAGAGAGAAACTGATTTAACACACTGCAAGGCCCTCATGCAACGCTTCAGACAAGACCCAGCTGGGAAACAGCAGCAATAGAGTATGTTGTTAAACCTAGCTCCTGTGAATGAAATTGTCTTAAGTTAACAAACTAGCTTTTCTGTATGATGCAAAGGAAAAGCAAGCTGCTTCAGCTCAGGATCCACAAATGCCAGGATTTGAAGTAGGAGTAGGTAACAATAAGTTATGTACAGGACTCAGAATCAAGTCCTGCCGTCTTTTACTGGTTCCATTAACAACTACGTTTCAGATGTGTGTACTTCCTTAGTATCCTACCATCTTTGTCTTGCAATCCCATTGTGACATTTGTTCTTCTTACAGAATCAGTAAGAGGGTGGAGAAACTGATTTCTACCTCTCCTGGGCCCTGCCCTGTACACAGAGTTTGTGCTTCAGTATCCATTTTGGAGTCTTACCACCTGTAAGACCTATTTTTATGGAAAATAATTTGTAGGTACCTACATCATCTATAGGATCATTTCAAATATCTATGAGCCTTCTTTCCATGGAAATGTAACTTCATTTAAAAAGTCCCGTTCTGACTTAAGAAGGGTATGTTTGAAAAGCTGTTTTTACTATCAGCTTGCTTTTCAAGTACTATTGTGTTGTTCTGGTTCAGCCATCATCATTTTATGCTGCCATCAGTTGCCTGATCACACATGCCAACACTGAACTCAGCAATAGCCCCTTGAAAATCTTTTAGACAGCCCTGCCATAGGTTCCTGTGGGCCCAGCTCCTCTACTGCCCACTGTGGTGCCAGCATCACCTGCTGGACACAACTGACAGAGGTGGCTCCCTCAGTTGCCCTTCACATGGAAGGACACCACCCAGAGAGCTCAGCAAGGTGTGAGCAGCCCCAACAGAACCCACACCCAACAGAAAGCTCCTCCACCTCATTGGTTCCTGGTTAAAATAGTCCTGGCCTTCCCCACCACCCCAACTATGACCACCTAGGAGAGGGCGGAGCCACAAAGACACAGATGGGGCAGGTTCTGCCTCTGGAACATGAAGCCAATAGGGAAAACAAAGCATTCTGCTAGGTTGTGATTCATTCACAGGTCAACTCCAGCTCAGGGCCCACAGCTCAGGCCCTATTGCTTCATATTGTTAGTTTTGCTCCTCAGTCATCCTTATTCTCCTTCTTGAGAGAATGCTTCAACCTTGTTCTTTTCACAAAAATGTCATGATTTCCTTGTTCCATCCTCCACCCAGGAAGAATGTATTTTATTCAGAGTACAGACTCCTGTGCACTGTATTTTACTAATTCTTAATGTTCTTTGTTTACAATGATCATGAGCTACTGGAGAGCAGAATTGAATAAAGTTTGCTGTCAGCCTTGGATGTTGCATAGTCTGGAATTTATTAATGCTTGATAGCAAGCTATTGTACAGCACAGCAGGTGGGCTGTAAAATCTTTATTTCATGCATTAAAAAGTTAGTATGAAATAAATATGTAAATATGAATCAGTATTGGAATGCCACATTTGCTGAAATTCTGAGCACACAGGCTATGTGCATCTTAAAAATGAAAGTGCAACTTAAAAGATGAAAGCCTATCTTACTTGAAGGAGTTGTATTGCAACGAATTAAGTATTAGAAAGTTTTTGGACAATATTACAGAATAAGCTTATACCCCTCAGCTTTTTAAGAACTAATTCCTATCATGAGGATGGGGAGAATATAAAGTAGATTGGGTTTTTTTAAGATGAATTTGTTAATTTTTCTGAAACGTTTTACAGAGACACTTTGATGGTGATGATATTCCTAAAAACCCTGTCCAGCTTTCTAGATTTACTTCTCTAGACCTTGAACCTAGCTCTTGGTAAGCCCTAGATTTTCGGTCTCATCTGCTTCTAATACTGTTCAAGAATAATTTAATAAATTTGGCTTTTATTTTTGAATCACAGAAGGCTGAAGAAACAGTATCTAACGAAGCTAAAAAGAGTTTGTGAAATACTTTTAGGCGTGTCATACTTCTTCATTTTGCATAAGTAGTTGCTTGAGAAGATCTCCATAAAATATTTAATTAAAACTGAAAGGAGAGAACATCTCAGAGATAATTTGAATCCAGTATACCTTGTTTATATGAGAATTCTGACATATGTCAGTTTTAGAATTTTGAATTAGAAAGAAAAACATTAATTAATTCCTAACTTCATTGTAGACTAAATGGCATGATAAGAGTGAAGTTATTTAGTAGAGGGAGAGATAAAAGCCTTTGTTTTGAATTTGTTGAATCAACTAATACAGCATGACTGAATACGATGTTGTGTAATTTATTTTTAAAATGTAAAGTAATCGTGTATAAATTTTAATTAGTCATTGTTAAGTTGTAATTTATTAATCCTGCAGGTTATCTTAGATAATTGGAAATATATAGAAATGGAACCAGTATTGGAAAATGAAAAACAATAGGCATACAAAATAAATAGTATTAACAGAAGGCAAAAAAATGGGATGCCAAGATTCTGGCAGGCTTTTTCTCATGTGTTCACCTGCCAGGTAAGGAGATGGCCTGCTGGATTGCAGTACCTCTTGTCAAACCACTCATCCAGGAGCTGAAGTCTGCTCCTAGATACTTGTGGCCTGGCAAGGAGGAGACCCCCATACCCTCAAGGCAGACAGCTGGCAAAGCTGTCTGAGATGTCTCCTTTTTAACTGGATAGATGGAGAGCAGACTGGGTCTGTCATAAGGCAGGGTGGCCAAAGGAGGACCTAGCCTGGCAGCAGGCAGGGTGGCCAATGGGGCAGCCATTCTCACTCCACAATCCCCCTGTCTGCTTGAGTTTCTTAATAGCCATTCCTTCAGATTTTCTCCCTGAAAACACTGCTCTTAAAAACAATTATTGAATAATTCAGTGCGTCATGTTTACATTGTTAAGAAGAATATTGGGAGTTATTAGTCTGCCATAATTATCCTTTCACTTTGTATTGGGTCTTATAGCTCAATTCCATAGAAAACTCCTTTTTCCCAACAGCAACTAGTTATGTGAATTCAACTTATGTTACTTTTCAGCTAAAGGATACATTTTATTCTTGTAATTATTGTAAAAATTAATGATACATAGAAAATTAAGCAAAAAAACCAAAAACCCACCATCTTTTAATGTGAATAACAGATGTATAACTTTTGTATCTACTCTTCGTGGGCCATGATTTTAGTCTACCAAAGCTGAAATCAATGAATCCCTGAAATCTAAGATGTTTTACTTCATACTTTTTAATTCATGGAAATGTAAATGGAAATTTCAGGAAATAATCTCTGAACTACTGTGCAAGTCTGATTGTAAATTAGAGACTTCCAAAATGAAAATCTTGGGTTTGTTTCGTAACAAGTAGAATATTCCTGCGAATAAGAAGTAAAAATTTTGTTTCAAGTGAAAATCAACACATCTCAGAAATTTATAGTAAAAATGTATTTTGCAAAGTTTCAAAACAGTCACTATATATATACACATAAATCTGTGGATCATACATGATGGTGTGGACTTTTAAGGCCATAATAGCAGGTAAAACTGAAGTCCAGGGTAGTGTTTGCGGATAGTACTTTAGTTGTGTAACTTTGTTTTTTCTGAGGCTCTCCAAAAATTCTGGGATCAGATTTGCCCTAGGTGACCATATGAAAACTCTTCAAAAATAGAGATGTACATATCTACAGACCACTCTTTGTTTCCCCTTTAGTCCATAAGAACTAATAGACAGGTCTGAGATGTCGTTTATTTCCTACTGCTCTAGACACCTACACTTGACATAGTAAATTGTGGAGTGAAACCACTAATTTATCTTAAATAATCATGAGGTTGAGGAAAATTATGGTGTTTCTGTTGACACTGAAGTAAGATCAATCCCATCCCTGTCTTTGGTATGACCTCATATGTGTAGGCAGTAGTTAGGTCATGAGAAAAGAGATACCTTCCTCTTCACTTACACATCCTTTTTCTCCAAATGCTTTGGGCAACAGGCCATACAATAACAGAGCAGAGTTTTAGAGGGTAATTTTTTGGTATTGATTTAATTTTATTAAAAATACAAAATGAACACAGTGAAAGGCAAATATACAGTATACCAATTACTGTGATAAGTAACAGTATGAGCTCATTATAACACAGTTACAAAAGTTAATCAGATAATGCAAAGGATCATGTTAATCTGTGCACAAAACACAATACATATTATCAGCAAAAATGTGAAGCAAAATACTGTAAATTTTATCATAATCCCCAGCTTTCCTGACCCCACAACATATTAAAAAATGCTTAAAAATTAAATGTTTTATGATTTGAGGTGTTTTGTTTTGGTCAGCCAGGAAAATATGGGCATTATGAAGGTCATCTCTGGTCAAAATCAATGGCTTCCCTTAGGTTTCAGAGAAGAAAAAGGTTTTAATGACAACCAAGAGTTGCACATGAGAATGGACTTACTGGGTCTTTGGGACCATTCATCAGTAAAGTGCAAGGGCAATTTAAAAAGTATCCTAAAAGATTTTTCTTAATGAAGATCTTAAGAGGCTGACACAGTCCATGAGGCTCAGGAAAGCTTTGGCCATACCTTCAGAGCCAGCAGTCGCAACTGAAATGTAGTAGCATATTATTTACCTAAACAGCTCTATTGGATGTCCTATCTCAGTAATGGTGCTGCTGTGGCTGTCGTGGCTTAAGCAGATAAGAAGAAACAGTAAAGAAAATAAAAATCACTGCGTTAATAGAGATACTAATTTGTAATATCTCTAAAAAGCAACCTTCCTCCAGCACCAACAACTCTGTATAGATCTCTCTCTCCCCCATAATGTAACTTTACCACATCTCTTTCCCTCACTTTGCTCCTTCTCCCTGTAACATCTCTTTCATTCTGCTGGTACCAACTACCTTTTCTTTCAGAGAACATTTTGTTAGTATATTATTTGCTAAACTCTGACAAATTCTGCCACAGAATTGTAGGTGTTCCCTCTATTTCAGACCAAAGAAAGGCGTATGTGCCCAAAAGTTGTCTAATTTTTTTCCCCAGCTATTCTACTTTGGCCTAATAAAAGATTTGTCCTTTATTATAAAGTCTTGCTTGCTTGCACTGTATATGTGGCCTGCCACACATGACAGTGAAGCTATAGATATTGCAGTACAAAGTCAAGGGCAGTCCAGGTTATTATTATTTTTTACTAAGGTTGTTTCCAGTTTTATGTTGTTTGCTTTTTGTTTGTTTTGGTTTTAGTTTTTTTTTTTTTTCTTACAGGGATCACTGTGTAGTGAATGCTTTTCTATTTTATTTATGTCTATTAAACTTCAGAAAACTGTGCTTCTAAATTATGCAAGATTGAAGCTGCAGCAGGTAGCAGATTCTGTTAAAACGAAAACTTTTCTGTCTTCAACATTTAGAAAAATATATAGCTTTGTTTCACTTATGTTCTCTCAAACTCTTAGAAATCACAAGTGTCCTTTGTGTTCACCTGTCCCTCTGTGGCTCCCTCCCTGCTCCCCTTTCAGTAGATCACTCTTCTCCTTTCTTCCACTTCTACAGGGGAGCTGTAAATTCCAATGAAAGGAGAAAGAAAATGCTATAATTACCAGCACAAGTACTTATGCAAGCCAGGTAGCAACTAACTACCTTTGATTACGAACAGCAGTGTGGCTGCTTTAAAGTGGAGGAGAAAAAACTTTATATAAGGACTGGAAGTAGAAGCTCTAAATCACCAGACTAAATGAGCAGAGGTGGTGCCAAGGATAAAAGGAGCTAACCGTTCCCTGGTCTGTGCAAGCAGTTTGTGGCCTTCTTCAACTCTTAGGCAGAGTGCTGAGAAATACTTCCATACTTCCATAGGAATTTGCAAGAGGAAACAATGAATGCTAGAATTAGTTTGTGAAATTCACTGGTTTTACTGGTGATTTTAAAAGACCCTTATAACCGTAAAAGTTTAGAGTTTTCTGTAAACCTCTTCAACATCTTGATCTTTGTAATTTTTGCTACTATATGCAGTTTTGTTTGGTTGCTTTTGAGCAAATCATAGCTGAAAAATAGTTTGTTACAGTGGGTATGACGAAATAAGGGACTATAAATGCCAGCCACCCATGAACACATAAAAACAACAAAAAAACCCAATGAACTAAGCCAGAATCCAACTTGAGATCTTTTATCTTATTTGAAATAGAATCTTTCAGCAAATATCATTGCTTTGTCTTATATCTGGGGCAACGAAAATTATCAGAAAAATTAAAGTATTCCCTGAAGGTAAAGAAGATTGTCTGTGGCTTTGATTTTCTTTTCTTTTCTTTTCTTTTCTTTTTTCCTGGCAGTCTATGAACAGGAAAATAGAATAAACTATTTTTGTACATTTGCAACTCAGTTCTTCCTTCATCTTTCCCTTGGAGAGTTCATAAATAGTTTTAGTCAAAATAACTAAATCTTCCCTTTGGCTTTTTCTTCCTTCAGAATGAGTTGTTCCAACACACAAACAAAAACCCCAAAACCCAACTGAGGATGACAAAGGCTGTTTTGACTGTGTTTTTATGTAGTACAAGCAAACTTATTAAAAATGTATGGAGTATGAAGGCCAGACATAACCTACATTTCCTGCTACACTTTGGTCCTTTGCTTTTAAGGAATTTATGTAGAGTATATGTGGATCATCCTTTATCCACGGTGGACATACCGTGTTACTCCTCATATTCTATTACATGTGTGCTGGATTTGGCTGGGATAGAGTTAATTGTCTTCATAGTAGCTAGTATAGTGCTATGTTTCAGATTTGTACTGAAAACTGTGTTGATAGTACAGGGATGTTTTAGCTATTGTTGAGCAGTGCCTGCACAATGTGGAAGACAACCTCTTTCCAGAGGATATCTAAAATGAAGATGTGTTTCAGATTGAAGCTGCCTGCTCCTGTGCCTGCTGTCACTGTTCTGCCACCAGCATAAATGCTACCGATCAGAGCAACAGTGAGGAAGATAGAGGTAGTGACAAAAGGAATAGTGTCAGGAAAAGAACCAGCAGTAGTGCTACATATCCAGTTGCCATAATTTACCTATACGGGGAAAGCTGAACTTATGCACTGCTGTATTTTAAAGCATAGAAAGTCATTGCTTATAGTTTTTTGTGTCTGATCTTATGAATGTTTATGTGCATTTTCCACTTCCTACACTTCAAATAGAAGCTGACTTCCAAAAAACTTCACAGACCATTAAGTTAAAAATCAACCTGTGTGCACAGACTCCCTTCCTTATGCACAAGAAAATCCTTTCTTAAGCACAAACCTGATCTGATTGGTTATCTTGGGTTTTTTTTTTTAAATATTCTGCATGTATAATAAAGTGATGACTACTTCCTTTTTCAAATTTTATGGGAAAGTAACAGCTATGTCACAATGCTGTAATAACATTTTAAACATGCAAATCAAATAAAAAGTGCCAACTGGTGCTTAGGGATTCAAAGTACATTTATGAATTCAATTATCTCAGTTTCTCATACTTTTTAGTTAAACTCCTCAGGTTTTTTTTTGGGTACAGAATCAAATAAATTAGGCAACTTAATGTCATAAAAAATTTTGTACTGTGCTAAGAGCTGATGAGGAATCTATGATTAGAAAACGGACTGAAAACTGCTGTATAACAGTACAGTTATAACAGTATTAACTTGCATAACAGTTAATTTGAATATTGCAAGGGTACTCATTAGCTGACCAAAAAAGTTTTGAAGTTCACTCAGTCTTATAGTTCCTACTCTGAGCTGTCCTGTATTTCAGGCTGACTACAGTGAGACTTGATCCTTAAACTGTGCTGAATTCAAAATATCCAAGTTCAGTTTCCAGATCTCTGTGTCCGTTTAGGGGTTCAGGGCAGGTCCCTATGGAACAGAAGGTGTGCTTCCTCCTCCCTATCCCTGAGTTCCCCTCAGACAGGTAGGCAAAAAGGGAGATCAGGAGTGAAAAGAGAGACTTTGCACTGTATTGGAAGTTAGCAAAAAGTAATAAGATATATATATATTGTTTAACAGGGAACAGAAAACAAGAAGGGAAGGTAGATATATGTACAAAGATGGGGGGAAACACAATAAGTACAATATAAAACAAAACCAGAGGTTGGATGGCTTCGGATTCACAGGAGGATGAGGAATGGTGAAAGGATGGCTTCTGGCTTCATGGAAGGGTCAGCTCCAAGTTTCTCTCCTCCCGCGCTAGAGACCACTTCCTGCCTCCAGTATCCGGTGTGGACAGGAAGGGGGAGGGAATAACTGCTTCCCCCCTCGGACCCTCGGGGTGTACAGCTACTGCCTGTGCTGGCCCCAAGCCTCAAACCATAACAATATCCTGTGAAGACCTTCATTGCTTTCAGCAAGTCTGAACCTCAATTTTTCATCATTAAAATGTAATATAATCCTTTTTCCAGTCTTCTGAAATAAGGGAAGAGATAGGTTTTATTACATGCTGCATGATGCCTAGCACAAAGGATTCCGAATCTGCCTTCAGTATCTCTTGACTCTGTTACACAATAGAGAAATAACCTCATAACTATGTTTGAGGTTGTCCAGAACTGGATGAACTGTTCCTGGAGCCACCCTTGAGGAGGCTAATTCTTCTCCTGCTTACTTAGCTGTTATACCTCCCATAAGTCCCATATGAGCCAACAGCCCGCAGATTATGAAGCCAACAGGGAAAGCTCTTTTATGGAGTCACCTATTCCTGTCTGCACTGCAAATGGGTGAAAATAGCATAAAAGTGCAAGGAGAATGCTCTTTACACTTAAAATAAACAATATCTGCTCACTTAGTAAATATGTAACTGAATATACCACGTATGAAGCTATTCATATTTAGACTATACAGTAACAGAATGGGTTATGTTCAGAGTTATAGTCAACATATGACTTAGTTCCTGCTTACTCACTTTTCTGCTTAGACTTAATAGCTTATGGTAGTCTACCATAATATGTTCCGTTATTACTTTAGAAAATTAGAGAAAATAACTCTGGTCATCACCTCAATGTTGAAGACTGGACTCTGGCATTGTCAAGTGGGTAATCGTGGAGTATGTTTTGCATTAAGTCCACAATGGGCCAACGACGTAGGGAAAACAATAGCACTATGAGGACAGTCAGCTAGTTGTTTCAGGAAAAGGTCTAAGAGTGTAGTCCAGATGACTTAGTCACTTCCAAAGACATAAATTCAAGTAGCTGACATTTAGGAAGATTCCTGAAAGTCACAATTTATGTACATCACATGGTCACCTCAAAACTGAGACAAAGGAGAATTTCTGTTCAGCCACAGGTCTTGAAAGACTAGGGACAGGGAACTGCGGCATAGGAACATTGCCAGACATTAAAAAGCTTATAATGTGCATACCTCCAAACCAATGCATTTCCTTTAACATACAAGTATTCTCAAAGACAACTAATGAATAACAGGTTAAAAAAAACCTCAAGGTCCTGAAGCCTATAAAAAATGCTTTTTCCAAAAGCTTTTTTTGGCCTACAGTAACAATAGCAAGTCTTACCACCTTCTTTATAGCAGAAACAGTGAATCAAAATCTCGGCAAATCAGATACATATATTATTGGTATCCTGCCCAGTATTAATTCTTGTGTGATCCTGCAAACCATTTAGTATTTAAAGCTGCAGATCTCCTGACTGAATCTAGATGCTCAAAAGATAATTAATTTGGCTGCTTTCAACTTCCTCCTTCCATGTCATTCTGACTCCTGACTTTCAATCCGTTTATGGGGAAATTACCCATCCAGCAAAATATAGAGCATTGCTAGCAGGTCAAGTGAGGTGATCCTTCCCATCTGCTTAAAGCTGGTAAGGCAAATCAGGAGGGCCAGATACAGTCATTGGCTCTCCATTAGAGGAGAGATATGGATTTATTATAGCAAGTCCAGCAGAGGGTCACAAAGATGATGAAGGGACTGGAGTATCTCTCATACAAGAAGAGGCTGAGAGAGCTGGGGTTGTTCAGTCTGGAGAAGAGAAGGCACTGGGAGATCTCATCAAAGTGTATAAATCTCTGATGGGGTGAGTAAAGAAGATGGACCATTCTTTGCAGTGATATAATTGAAAGGAACAAGAGGTAGCAGACAAAAACTGACATACAAGAAATTCTGCTTAAACATAGAGAAACACTTATTTACTTGCAAAAATGACTGAAAATGAGTAGTCTAGAGATGCTGTGGTGTCTCCATGCTTGGGTATTCAAAACCCAGCTGGTTACACCCCTGACCAACCTACTGAAGCTGACCTCTCCTTTGAGCAATTTCATATTCACTTAAACACTTTTAAACAAAGTCAAATATTTTCTACAAACCAGCAGGGCATTTAGTTGAAACAAAAGAGGATGAGGTTGAATTTTTACTGTGTACTGTTATGAATTTAAAATCTGATCTCCTAAAAGCCACAGAGTTTCTGACAGATTGGCTGTCCAGGAGTTACTTTTCTTCTGTGTGTTTCTTACTGGAAATCCTGTGCTTTTCAAAAGCCTCACATATGTACTTTTAGCCAACCTAGCTTTCCTGGGAAAAAAATATTAGAAGAATTGCAACCAGCTTTCCTCTGAAGTGCTGTGTAGAGACAACCTTATCACCATGAACTACTGTCTCTTATTTTCCCACCTTACCACTTGTTTTTGCCTTTTAATCTGCTGGGTTCTATTCCAGCTTCTCATTAGGAATGGATCTATGAGTCTGACAAAAGCTATCAAAATCTTCAGTTCATAACTCCCAGAAAATATTTTTAACAGCTTCCTGACATTGAGATATTAAAGAATTTCCCTGATATTCTTCTCCTTAGCCTACTCATTGGTATTTCCCAGATCCCTCTTGATGTCGTATTACATAGCAATATATATATAAAAAATTGATATTCGTGCCATTTTGTTATTGTAAATGGAGAAATCCCCAAAAAGTAATCTGCTGTTATATGACAACTTGAAGGTCTCATCATGGCTTCCATATTGTATTATTTGACCTTTAGTTAAAGATCCAACAGTTGTTAGGCACAGTCTTTGTAAGTCCTTTGGGTGATCACTGAAAAGGCGTTTACAGCATGCTTTATATTTCTATTCCTTAACATGATAATATAAAATACAAGCTTGTGAAAGCCTATAATTTACTAGGAGATAACAAGTATTCATGTCTTTTATTCTTGTATGTACTTTGAATGCCATAAATCAAACCTGGCACAAGATGAAGCAGCAGCTTATTTTAAGGTGGATTTAGAAGGAGAATTAACACTGAAGATAATAAATTTTCAATATATTTCCAGGACTGTTTTTCTTTGGTGTTTTGGGTTTTTTTGTCTTGACAAGATTCAAATGCAGTAACTCAGGCCAGACATGAATGACAAATACACATCCAGAATTGTGGTTCTAACTTTAATGTGTAACATTTATTAATATATAATATATAGAAAATTTAGAAAAATAAGTTATTCAAAGCTATATGTATTAGAGTGATGTCCTTGTGAAGATTTTATTACCATTATATACAAGAGTCTCTGAGATGTATTTTTCCTTACTGTCATGGAGCATGTTGTTCAATCCATTTTAACCTTCTGAGATACTTGTAAAAACTGAAATCAATAACTGGTAGAGCGGAACCAAGTTCTTCAGTGCAATATGGTGAAACCTGAGTTGTTCAAACAGGCTCCTAAACTTTACATATGTACACAAAATATAGTTTGAAGAAATTCTGCAGTCATTGATCCCTATTCAAATTAATGAATACTCTGGAAAACTAATTAATTTTTACTAATATTGCTTTATATTAATGTAGCTAATGCCTTGAACAATGTTGTTAATGTGACTGACATGCTTTCTGTGTGACAGAATTTCAAGAGAGCTTTGCCATAAGATAAGCAGGTATATTCATTTTTTTTTTCTGGGTTGACTGCAGTTAATATAGCAATGACAACAGGTGCAGATGGCGTTTTACCACACTATCAGATATTTTTAAATTACTTCACACTATCATCCACAGTCCATTGCCAGGTATTTACCAATATACTCTGTCAACATTGCAGATCAGACTAGCTTTTTTTTTAACTTTCCTGTTGTCAGTCTGCTATATGTTTTTACATTAGGCCAGTTTCTCTGGTGCAAGTTTGTAATTTATGCACAACAAGCAAAAGTTTGCTAATCTGTAACACTTCTTGGTAGTAACAGAAAAGATTGCATATCCATCACAAATCCAACATATAGACTTAAAAAACATCTACTAGGAAACAATTTATCATCAGATATACAGGTACTGATGTTTAGTAAAGTAGAATTTTAAAAATACCATTTAAAAAAAAAATCAAGAACAATATGGCTATCTTAAGCTGTATATATTCTGTAAATATGTCTATAGTAGTACTACAGAGAAAATAGTCTACTGAGACCACACCAGCATTGTCTGGTAAAAAAGATGGGAAAGAAGGAAAGCAAAGGCGGGAAAAGAAGAGGAAGAAATCTATTTCCAGAAAATGCTTTTAAGCATTATATTTCATTATTTAAATGCAATAAATACAACAAAATAAATGTTAATTTATAATATTAAAAGCTTCTTGTATCTTCCAATAGCATCAGCCGTTAGGGATGAGATTTGCACACTAATCACGTAGCTTATTCAGTAGACTGAGAATTTGTATTGATAAAAAGGAACATATTCCATATGAACAGTAGTCTGCTGGCTTTGTTGTATGGTAGATGTGTATCACAAATGTACAAATAACTGATGATAGGTTCAGAATACTGATTTTTTGCCTGTTAGCAGAGGGAGACATGTTGTGAGGAATAGAAGTTTGCATCCTTGTTGATTATCACCAAGTAACTCATCTTAGTGGAAAGAGCCTGACGCATCTTCTGTATGAAGATGTAAAGAAGTACTCCATTCTCTTTGATGCTACAGTAGCTTTTTCTGTTCCTCAGTTCTAAATAGTCACAGTATGTATTAACAACCTCTTAGCTGACTTGATAAATCCAGGGTTATCACCCTCTTTCTCCTCTCTGTCAATTTTGCTGTTGCCTGTTTAGCTAAGAGATTACTCAAAGATTTAGCTTCCTTCAAGCAAGTTTCACAGATTCCTACTTTAGCCTCCTCGTAGGGACAGATCTGAAAAAGGTGAAGGTCGTACTGCATATGAGCTAACGTTAAAATGGTCATGACTCATAGTAGATGTGTGTCAGACTTTTTTCACTCCTTCCACCTGGATGGATGGATGCTAGTCATTTTAGGCTGCTTAGTACTCTTCTATTGCCATTATATATTTCCTGTGCACTTTGACACTTGAAAAAACACTCTGTATAAAGGAGTTTTTAGTTCTTTGTTTTTAAATTGTTACTTTCCAGCTGAACAGATTGAAGAATCTTTTCCTTTTTGTTATAATCTAAAGAGTTGCTACTAGCATCATGAAATTCCTTAGATTCACAAACATCTCTAAAAACAGGAGACATAAGAAGAAAACAACTTGTAGAATATAGCAACAAATGGTTACAACAACAATAATAACAATGAGGTGTTTCCAGGCTTGCACACCATATGAAGTGGTCTGACTAGAGAAATACATCTCTATCACTCAGTTACAGAATTCAAACACTCCACATGATACTCCAAGATTAAACTCTTTTCCCTAACCTTGCCCCTCAATCACCGATTCTTTCTGCCAGAATGTCAGGAATGGTGGCTTCTTCCTTTAAGGATTTCACTTTCTCCCTGATTTTCCCTGTCCTAAAAATCTTATCCTTTGTAAACTGTGATTTCTTTCTGTTATTTAAGGTATGACATTCATTATCATAATAAGTGTATTAGAGCAAAGTTGCATCCAGAATTCAACAATGCACTGTCTATTCAAGGAAGCCTTCTGTCTGTGACCTTCATGCAGCAGCTACTGTCCTACATATCAATGAGTTCACAGCAGGAGTAAGTGAAAAGGGTGTAGGAGATAAGGATGGAAAAAGATTCAAAGCCACAATGTTTTGTAACTGAATAAAATGTCTATTAGTATGGTACAATGCAGACAGTCAACAAGACAGTGAGCTGAGAAAGAATGTTTATTTGTAGAGGAAGGGAACCTGCACTGGTTATTGGTGTTTGAAGAAATGCCCACAGAGATTCAGTGAGAGACATGCAGAATAAGCTCCCATCAGTTGTCTCACCACCAAGCATTCTTCTAACTATTGAAGTTCCATGTTTTAAATTTGCAGGTAAGACAAGAGTGGGGTGAAAACACTTCATAGATGCTTGCTTTTTTTTTTTCCTCCAAAGATAAACACATAATTTAAAATCCAGAATTAGAGGAGAAAAAGTAGAACTAACAAGCTTTTTTTCTGGGTGATGTTTCCTTTTTATGGTATGAATTTTACTAAGTATATTGAGTAAGCATAGTGCTGGTCTGCAGTTTTTCAAATTGCCACTTCTTGTTTAGTAAACAGCCTTTTGCTGAGAGCAGAACTTTTTAAGGAAATGCAAAATGTAACTTTTTCCATTGAATGTCTCCTGCTCATCCCTGTCTCTAAAACAGTGAGGACAGCAAGCAAGACAAGCATTCATGAAATGGCAGGCTCAGATTCTTCTTCTTTTTCATCCATATATGTGAAAAAAGACAGAGACAGATTTTTTATACCCCATCTGAATACTCTGACAACTGGTAGTGGGCATGTTTTCAGTCTGAAATCATCTCAGTTTCATTCCAATATGGAAATATATTTTTTT